>JAJOOD010024669.1:0-15021 GCA_029582525.1 Solanum tacnaense
AAAAATGAAATTTTGAAGTTGAAAATATTTTTTAAAAACAAACTTTAAATTATTTTTTTTGCGGTGGGGGGGTCGAGGGTAGGGTGAAAAAAATGAAATTTTGAAGTTGAAAATATTTTTTAAAAACAAACTTAATTTTTTTTGGGGGTAGGGGTGGCAGTAGGGGTTGGGTGGGTTGGGGGGGTGGGGTCGAGTGTAGGGGTGAAAAAATAAAATTTTAAAGTTGAAAATATTTTTTAAAAACAAACTCAATTTTTTTTTGGGGTGGGGGGTGGGGGTGGGTTTCGAGGATCGGGATGAAAGAATAAAAATTTGAAGTTGAAAATATTTTTTAAAAACAAACTTAATTTTTTTTTCTTTTTGAAGGGGGTTGGGGGGTTGATAGGGGGGCTGATGGGGGGGAGGGCGAGGGTAGTGGGTGGGGGGTAAAAAAATAAAAAATTGAAATTAGAAATATCTTTTAAAAATAATTTTTAATATTTTTTTGGAAGGGGGTGGGGGTAGGGGTGAGGGTGGGGTAAAAAAATTGAATTTAAAAACAAGCTTTAATTTTATTTTTTTAGGGTTGGTTGGGGGGCTGGTTTGAGGGTAGGGACAAAATAAATTGATTTTTTCAACAAAAATGTAATTGTAATTTGAAGTTGGAAGAGAGTTTTGGAAAATGTTTTTCTTAAGTTTTGAAGGGAAGTCATTTTCCTTAAATTTGAGGAAAATGAATTGATTTGAAAAACATTTTCCAAACATCTAACCCTACCAAACATGAGAAAATTGGAACTCAATAATTCATACCAAACACACCCTAAGTTTCAGCCTAATTCACCGTCAAAAATTAATTCAAAGAAAGGAGGATTGCCAAAGTCTTATAAAGAACTCAATAATTCATTCACAAATGTAGAACATTCCATTCATGTGGAATAATATGCAACTATTATGAAAAATACCATAATATTGCTACTGAATTTGAATTAAAATTAGATAGTGAATCATCACAAACACTCTGTTATAAAAAGTCATTGTATTAAAAGCGATTTCGACCCCATTATAATGCAAATCACTGAGGTTGGTCACTTTCGTATCACAACATTTTCAAACACATGCATTTGTGACTGAAAGTTCTTGGCAATAATGCCTCACAAATTCAAATCCAAATTAATAGGAAATAATTTCTTGGCAAAAAAAAAAAAGAAGGAGGAAAAACATGTACTTAAATATTAGTATCCTTCGATTTAAATAAACATGTAGTGAAATGAGACAATAACAAATATCCCTAAAGTGAAAAACTCTTAAACTAAAGATAACAATAAATAAAATTCATGTATTTTTTTCTTCAAAATTCACTCCTTTATCCCCTTTCTAGATGCAACGCTATAAAGTTATTCTTCTAAAGATTACTTCATTCAATATTTATTTTCATAGACAAGTAAAATTAAATGATTTAGAACAATTGAGTTTAATATATATATAGCCTATGGGGTAGGTATATGCACTAATTAACTAGAGATAAAAACTTAACCTATTTTTTTTCACTCATTTGAATAATTCAAACTAAAATCTAAAAAAAAGAAGAATAAAACCTTATATTTATGATAATTTGTAGACTCTATATTATATACAATAAAATATCATTTTAAAGTTTTTTTAATACAAAAAAATATAATCTTCTTTTCCTTTATAGTGACTTAAGAATGTATTAAATCTCTTTTCTATAATATCAAATTTTTATTTCACCATCTTAAGTTCTAATTAATTTTAATTCTTCACAAAAATCTTCTTATATCCACTAAAAATTATTACTATGTGTATTACAAAGTTACAATTAAAATTTAAAAATTAATTAACTCCTTACACAATCATGACATTAGGAAATAATAAATTTTATTTTCAAATTTATAAGCTTTTGATTAAATGAAAGTAGAACTTTGTCTTATATTTTATAACTTTGAAGTAAATTATTTGAAACTTATTATATAGTAATGAGATTTTTGAGAACAAGAACAAATGTATTGTATTGCATCAAATGGTTAACCTTATATTAACTTATAACAATAATTGCCAAGCTATATAATAAATACTCACTTTTCATACAAAGATATAAACCATATGCATACTAATAACTAGTTATTTAATAAAATTAATATTTTTTAAATAAGCCAACAATTTTTTTTTTCAAGGAATGGGACCTTGAATTCTTTTGGATTTAAAACCACACTTTTAGCATGTTTTATAAAAAATAATATAAAAAAAAACGTAAAAAAGGGAACTGGAACTAAAAAAAAAAAACTGAAACTAAAAAAGTAAAACGCTAGCCAGGGGATTCGAACCCTGCACGTCACACTTAGTTTTGAATGAACTTGCCGCTGGGCTATCTCGTTTTCCTTGTCATTGAGAGGGTTCAAGATATATATATTCACATAAATACAAAAAAATTATCTTATATATACAGTGTAATTTTTTATCGAGGGGGTTCAGGTGAACCCCTGGAACACATGTGGGTCCGCCCCTGATGGGGAGGGTTGAAGTTTATCACCCTCCCATGTTGATTCAATTACTAAAGCATCTTCTGTAGCCACCTAGTTGAAAAACTGTAATGTACTACAGTACTGTTATAAACCTCTGTTTTGTTTAGTTGGTTTCCAAGATATATACTATATTAGAAGTACTCAAATATCTAGGGTTTTGACAAAAAGAATAGTTTCTATAAAAGATCAGAAACATAACACATTCTACAAGTCTTGTAGATTCACTCCATTCTTGTTAATCCTTCTGTTAAAGTTGTCACTTCAATGGTTGAGTACTTAAACAAGAATTTTCAATTTGTACTCATTTTTCGTTTGTCTGCACTTACAAAAAAAAATATAGCTGCACAGAAACTAGGCTACCCTTCTCTAAGAAAATCAGACTGGTGAATTTATAGATGAGTATATGCAACACCCCAACTTGGAGATCGGGAAATGCCCATCCCTATTTTGTCTATGAGGGAAGATTAACAGCACATAGAAACATCTGAGTTACTAGCTTTCAGACAAAATGACTTCAATAGCATGGCGTACACACTATTTTCTTCTGGAAAGACATGCATAAAAAAATAGCTTTCAGACAAAATGACTTCAATAGCATGGCATACACACTATTTTCTTCTGGAAAGACATGCATAAAAAAATACAAGGACAAAAAATATGAGGCATGTTAACCAACTTAAGTTCCTGGTGCAAGCCTAAAGAAAATGTTATGTTACCCTTAAATAAACAAACAAGAATAGGATAACATGGTATAAAACAAAAATACTAACAAGTTAAGACTTATCCTATGGCCTTCTTCAATATAAGACTCGTCATCATCAAGTATGAGACAAGATTCCTATTACCTTCTGCAGGACATGTAATACTCGTATTAGAGATCATGTCCTATAAAATAGATCAGAGATCATGTCATAGTGTTTTCTCTCCACACACCTCAAAAACTCCACTTGAACCTCAACTTAACATCAAATTTTAAAATTCAAGGTTCTACATAGTAATTCCAGAACAACAAGGTTCTATCTAGCAATTCCAGAACAACTTCAGTTTCTAAAGCAAACAACAATATAGAGAAATATGTTAATTTGTCCACTCCTAGTAAATTCAACATTTATTAGAAAAGATAATTGAAATTGAATAGAACTATACGTGAAACAAAGTGCATGTGAGCACTGAAGAGTCAAATATTTGAAGTCACACCCGTACTAAATACTCTAAGGAGTCCTTCTAGCAGGAAAGACTTGGAAATTCCGAAGTGATGCACCACCATTTTAAGGCTCTTCCTCTCAATGTATTTGAGGCTACTTTGCTTATAAATATCGATCAACTCAAAGGCAGACAATTAATATTACTTCACTTTGCTTCTTTAATTCGTGCATTAAATTTTTGAACTTCGAGAAACACAGCATTTTAAAACAGAAATAAGCCAAAAGATGAAACATGACAACTTAGCTACAAAAATTTGTATGTTGCTTAAAGGCAAAAGCCCTTACCTTAAAAAACAATGCATTGCATATCTTTTTCTGAATTGCTTCGCAATTCTCTTTGGATTAGTCACCAACATGTTAAATATCAACTGAAGATCGTAGTGCTCCCCATGAACTCCTATCATCTTGGTCTAATGGATCTTCACTAGATACAATATCAAAATCATTGAACTCCTTATAAAGTTCACAAAGGCTCGGCTCTGAGTATCAAATACATGTGTTCCATCATTTGGTTGTTTCTTAAAATTGAGATCATATTGGCATTCTTAGTCAAGAACTCAGATGCTGCTACATCCATGTCAATTTTAATCTACACCAATTTTTCAATGAGAAAGCCATATCTTTCGAAAATAAAACAGTGTAATAAACTGCAAGGCCAAAAAGAAAGTGACCTTGCCAGTGTAACTAGCTCTTCCATGTTATCCTGGACATTTGGAGTGAATCCACCTTCATCACCAACCGTGCATGCATCTTGCCCATAATTCACTTTGATAATTCCGTAAGTGTAGACTGTTATCCTATATAAAGGGTGGGCAGTCAGAACAATGGCTGATTTGAGATAGTGAAAAATTGAAAAATTAACACTTTTTTTTGTAGTGAAAGTGAAAAAATTAATACACTAACCTGGAGCAGCGTAACTACAAGACCCTGCATTAATGACAGACATGGACTTGTTTCCTCGGCATTGACATCAACCGCCTTTCCAGAAACAAAATCAGTAACTCGAGCTCCAAAATCACCCCTCTCTGAACAAAACTTCTATTTTGTGTGTCATAAACCTTTCAATGAGAATAAAAAACTCAACCTACCAAAACAGTTAAGACATAACATTAACCATATAAACCGTTGGGAAAAAATTGAAACAAATTTTAAAGATGCTGAAATTTCTTTTAACAACTATTTGTTAGATGTTACCTCTCGTTGAAAATGAATACTTGGTAGTGGAATCTGTGCTTGTTCACTTTTCATGCTGAAAGACACAAATACCTTGTTTTGATACTAAAACCAAGCCACATGGTAAAAAAATCCCAAATGAAAGCACAAGTACTCTTCTCTTTTTCACAATTAACCAAGAATTTAACAATAATATCCATATGTCCATGACTTCTACTTAACAATAGATAACCGATATTCAAGGTGAATATTAAGGAAATGTAGTTTCTAATGTTACCCATCCTCTCTACCTAGACAAAAAACAGAACCACACACATCAAGTGCTTCTCCTACCTGCTCTATGAATTCATTTTTCTTTCTTCTTGAACTTCCATTGCAATTCTTCTTTATACACCCCATGTGAGTATAAATTTTGTGAAGCATATATGATCAAATACCCCCAACTTCTAAATTAAATACTACTAATAGTTTCCTCATTGGTTTGAACCTGATTTTATACAATCACAAACCTAAATAGCTTCAGAATAACTTTTATCAGCAAGAAAAATTTGGTTCATCAAATGAGAATCTCAGTAACGGGAGATGTGGAAACATTCTGTGGTTTCAAATCAAATCCAAACCAAGCTTAATTGCCATCATCACAACAATGGTACAAATTGTTCTATCATCTCCAAAAGCTCTAAAATTGCGATGAAAGAGAAAGTCAAACCCCTCATTTCATAAGATCAAAGGTTCTGCAGTAAAGCACATAGTCCTTAAAGAAGTAAAGCGCAGATCAGTGATTTCAATATTACTAGCATCTCTAAAAATATCACTTATCATTGCTGCACTATAAATACAGCCTTACTGCTCTTGTGTTCAACTACAACTGTTCTTTGTTTAAACAAATAAAATAAAAATAGTTTACGTCTTACATTTATAAGTATATCAATGATCTAAATCCACTGATTTATAATCCCTTCTTACACTCCAGTCTATAACAGAGTTTGGGGAAAGCTAGTTATGATTCACATTTATTACGGTGTATGTATGTATTCAGGTTTAAAAGTATTGATGTCCTTGAAGTTTAAAAGGTACACACTCGAGATATATGCTGCAGTGATTCTGGTGCTTAGAACGAAAGTAGGTATATGACTTACAAAAAGCTCATTCGTTTTAGAGCTTCCGTTAAATAATTTTCTTAGTATATCCTTATTTCACTAAAAAAAAAAATTAGGTATGAAATTCAATGATACTACCTGATAAATTGAGAGGTTTTCAACGTCAGCAGCTTTTTGAATCGCCGCTCTTGCTCGTGCCAGTCCTTCATCTATCTTATCATTGTTCCTCTGTGGAAAGTTGCAGTCGAAAAATACTGGCCAATAACAAACGAAAACTGAACTTTGTATAGAGTTCCACACATACAAAAACTCACCCTACACAAACAAACATGAAGATAACTGAACGAGTTCCACAAATTCAAAAGTTTCAACATTGACGTTTTCCAAAAATATCACTTAACTTCATTACTACACATGAGAAGCCCCAATTCAGCAAGAAACCGCAAATAAACAGAGAAATCCAAATTCGACGGAGAAGATCCAAAACAACAGTGAAATAAAATAAAAACCTACATGCAATTCAAAGCACACACATAGGAGTTTACACAAAACTAAAAAATGGTCAAGATGGAAACGCCAATTGCAGAAAACAGAAAATGAAGGGTATATTATGAACAGACAAATACCAAATTCAAGCTTCCATGGTCCGATTTGAAGAACTTCGAGTAAAGGATCAAAATCATAATTTATGTTTGGGTTAAGAATCAAAGTTAGCATGGATCACTAATATTCCTTCATATTTAAAAAATTAGTACATATTTAGTATTCTTTCAAACTTTCGTTTGATTTTTTAACGGGATTTTTTTTTGCACCTTGAGAAAGTTGCCCCCAAAACTCAGTTTTTCTTGTCCCTCCAAATTCCTTATCAAATCACTTCTATTTTTTCTTCCCTTTCTTCTTTAATCAAACCCTATAGTCAAAATTTTATTCTAAATTCCATTACAAGCTTAGTCGATTCTTGGAAGCAACATAGCCATGTTGTTAAGGCACACCAATGACAGAGAATCAACTCCTACTTATGGTGGATTAGTTTTTTGATCATTGTTATTGCTTTTGCAAATTCATGTATTTTGTACATGTAATTTGGTAGAAAGATTATTACAAAAATGGATCAACTTATATCGTATATATATTAGAGAAGAAGAGTGACAGAAAAAAAGTACATGAAAAATGACAACCTACAATGAAAAGACTTGTTAGCGTCGGCAAGATTCGAAAAAAAAATCCTACGATGAGTACAATTATAAAAGAACATACAACTAGTTTGTCACTTGTTTTTATAAATACTAAAATAACTATATGTATATTTGTAGTGATTCTCGGAAGGAATTTCCTTCAATTTTTTATTTTTGTTTGTATAATAGGAAAATCAAAGTTGTGGAATTAAGGATGAATCTACGGAGAAGAAGGGGAAAATCTGATTTTACCAAGTGAAAACAGAGTTATTGAAGAAGACGACAAAATTTGGTTTGCAATGGTGAAAACAAAATTATCAGGTTTATATTTTCTTACGTGCAAAGAAAGGTTCTTTTAAAAAATAGACAGATGTTTGGAAAAATACTAAAAGTGTACCAATTCTTGAAATAAGGAGGACTATTAATGCTCCATGTTAAAAGACAAAGACTACTTTGATTCTTTACTCAAACATAAAGGATGATTTTGATCCTTTTCTCGAAGAACTTCACCCGATTTTGGAGACTGGCGAATGAGAGAGAGAAAAGTGCGAGTAGATTTGGAATGAGAAACGAGAGATAATTAAATAAACGGAAAAGGGTCAAAAATACCCTTAAACTATTCGAAATAGCTCATATTTACCCTTAAACTATATTTCGGCTCAAATCTACCCTTCCCGTCAAACTAATGGGTCAAAAGTACCCTTCTTATTAACGGAAGTTGTTAAATGTCATGTGGATGCCACATTGCATGCCACATAAGCGCCAATAGGGTTCCACTGCCACGTAGACTAATAAAATCTCTAATATCTAATTTTCCCCTCATTTCTCTTAAGACACGATTTCATTCATTTCCCCTCATTTCGCCACTTCCCTTATAAATGATTTCAAATCAAAGCCGTCAAATTTAAAGCATTGAGACTACAATGACATCTTATTGCATACGATTTCTCAAGTGAAGATTCCGATATTATTTCGAAATCTATGTCAACTTCGAAATCCAACCGCGAAATGAAGAAATCTGTGAAATCGTTTCTTACCCTAGCCGCGAAATGAGAGGAAAGGGGTGAGGTGAAATCATTTCTAAGGGAAATGGAGAAATGAGGGGAAAATTAGGGGAAATGGGTGAAATCGTATTGGGGAAAAATTAGATATTAGGGGAAAATTATTAGTCTACGTGGAAGTGGGAAATGTTTGGGCCTTATGTGGCATACAATGTGGCATCCATATGGCATTTAACAACTTCCGTTAATAAGAAGGGTACTTTTGACCCAATAGTTTGATGGGAAGGGTAGATTTGAGCCGAAATATAGTTTAAGGGTAAATATGAGCTATTTTCAATAGTTTAGGGGTATTTTTGAGCCTTTTTGTTAAATAAAAGGTGTCAAATAAGTCTCCATTTTGTTTTTGGTGATATTCACTTAGTCAAAGAGGATTAAATGAAAAGTGGATTTGATTAGAGTAATTAAAAACTTTGGGGTGTAGATTAATATTTCGAATATTTTAAAAAGTTTTTTCTTTTTTTAATTTTTTTTTTAAACCTTTCCCTTCATTATCTTTTCAATCTTTCTTCTCTTTTCTTAGCACTTGCAAAATGAGCTTTTTTTTTTAATTTGTCGTAGCAACATTTTGTGATTTAAAAATGAAATATCCCTTTATTATAAAAATGAGTCATAAATATACTATCGTTATATAAATGACCTAAAAATACTCTTTTCGTCTAATGAAATTTAAAAAATTAATTTTAATTTAATCCATATATGAGTATATTTGATTTTTCTAGCAATGTTCATGGGTATATTTAATCTTTCTCACACGTGGAATTTAGCAAGTTATTACATCTATAAAACTTTGTCAAGATCACAAGTTCTTTAAAAATAAAGCTGGCCTCGACAAATCATGTCATACTTTTAAGAAAAAAAATGTTCAATTTTTGGTTCACAAGACCATGTTGTAGATAAAAAAATATTTGAAGTTTGTCAAACTCCAATTAACACAAATTTTTGCAACTTTAGTGGCACATATATATGTCTAAAATTGTTCCCAAAGTGGTTTTACTTGCAAAAAATTTAACTTCGGACACGAATTAAATAACAATTCCAAAAATAAGTATTTATGCATTTCATTTATTATTATTTTGATAGAAAATTATATTAAGTAAAAATCACAATATTATATGCATGTGCTACCTTGAAGAAATTACCATACTATACCTAAACAAACGTATAGCAGCAAAATATGAATATGTCCTTTCAATCTAGGAAATTATCTACGTATATAAGTTTATTTTATGTCAAACAAAAACAGCCCATTATTCCTCGAAGATAACATAGTTCATCTCTGGTTATTCCATAACAAATAAAAATTCTCAGATTTTTTCTTTTGGTGTTAGAAAGTGGCTTCTTTATTTGGAATTATTTTGTAGAAGATGAGGTTAAAATAGAGTGATTTTATTGATGCAATTCAAGATACATGATGTTATATTGCGTAATTTTATTTATTTGAGAGACTATTAAAGAAATGTGAATAAAAATAAAAGAATAGAAGGGAAATTGCTTATAGTACAATGTTAGGGAAGTCAGATTTAAATCCAGTGAATTGAAAAAAACTTGTGCAACGCTCTCCTCGATCGCTAGCGTGCAAGCATACGCAAATCTTATCAAAATCCAATAAAACAAATTAATTAAGCATGTTTTAAAATTTCAGTCAAATATTGATGGCGGATCAAAAGACCTTTTTTAATTAGTTAGTCGAATATAAATAATTTCTCATCAAAAGCTAAGTACTTTTATAAGTTAATTTTAGAAGCTTGACCAAATAGACTATAGATACAATTTTAACAAAAGCGTTGTGTTTTACTTTATAATGTCTCGGCAGGTTGTTTTTGTAGTCTTAATAACTATGACTCAAGAGGGCTCGTGTGATCTAGATCATGGATACCCTCTATAGTCATGATCAACATGCGATAATAAATGACTTAGAGCCTGTTTGGATTAATTTAAAAGTTGGTCAAATTTACTTTTAACTTTTGAAAGTGTTTGGCAAGGTTAAAAAATAACTTTAAAAAAAAGTTAAAAATCAAAGGTACAACTCCCTTTCTTTTTATTTTTTTCGACTTACAAACCATTTAAGTTTGACTTTTTATTGTTTGACTTAAAAAGCTATTTTTTTAAGCTAATTCAAACAAACTCTCAATAGCAAATGACTCATATGACTTGCCTAGCATTATATACTTGGTAATAGTGGCACTACTCTTTTTCCTCACATTCTCTGGTTTTTCGGGGGATCAGAAATAGAGGGTGTTTAGATTGACTTAAAAGTTGATCGAATCTATTTTTAAGTCAGTTTTTTATTTCTGTAAGTGTTTGATAACTTAAAATAACTTAAAATAAGTTAAAATAAGTTAGAAGTGTTTGACGAGGTTAAAAATAACTTAAAATAAATTTAAACCAGTAGTAAATTTCCCCCTACTTTTTTATTTTTTGACTTAAAAATAATTTCAGTTTGACTTTTTATTTTTGACTTATAAACTATTTTTTAAGTCAATCCAAACGGACTAATAGTTCTATACAATAATTATTGACTTTTAATTATTGATAAAAGAGAATTGCTCGGATGGTAAGCGCCCGTCATTTATAAGTTTCAATTTTAAAATTGTGGGTTCGACTTACCAAAGGAGCAAATGTGAGAAATCCTGACCTGGTAAACACCATTCACTTTCAACCTTAATGTGGGAGCTCCTGGACTCGACCTTAAGCTGAGAGGCGAGAGCTCCTATTCAAGAGAGAGTTGCTTAAATGATAAACACCCTTCACTTTCAACCTTAAAGTTGTGACTTTGAGTCATCGATAGCAAATGTGAAAGCTCCTGAAAAAGGGGTTATAAAAAAATAACACTCACTTGACAGTTGACAGGGAAAGAATCGTGAGGTAAGATGGTCATATCATGAGATATCATCTCCACCGGTCTTTTCCTTTTCTAGAATAATAAATACTCAATGAGCACAGTACAACTTTTAAAAATCAAGCAAATTTTTTATTTTTATAAAATTCGTATACTAAACGAAAAAACTATTTTCTAAACAGAAAATTAATCATTTACAACAAAAAAATAGCGAATTCTAAAAGAAATTAGGAAGAAACTTAAAATGAAAATTTTGATTTGATTATCATCACAAACAAGAAAAAAAATTAATGTAGTAGTTGAAGTTTTGAGCATTAACGGTGTTAAACATATTTACATCCTATAATCAATTTAAATGATAGTTGTAGTTCATTTTATTAAATACTCTATCTAATTCATTTTTACTTGTTGGAATTTGACACACGCCATTAAAAAAAATAACGACTAATATGATTATTTACCACATATTCTTATTAATTGAGGTTTATTAAGTGTTAAAAATGACTTGAGAATAAATAATTAATGCATAAGGTAAAATATGATTTTTTAAAATATATTAAAAGTGACAAGTAAAAATAAAAATACATTTTAAAAAATAATGGACAAATAAAAAAAATAGAAAGAGTAACACTCATTGTGTGCATATTTAAAATAAATTGTAAATAATAATATGCTAGAATTACACTAAAAGAAAATCAGTACATGAATGCTTTTCCGTTCATACAACAGCTTTAGAGAATATTGTAAAAGAAATTTATTAATGTCGTTAATATATATAACTTATTTTCTGTATAAAAAAATAAATAAATTAAAACTGAAGAGTGAAGTAAATAGATATACTATTTCATCTATTCACTTTTATGTGTCACATTTAGATTCGTCACACTCACTAAAAAAATAATTATTAATATGATTATTTTATTATACTATTCCTATTTATTGATGTTTAATATTAACTCTTGAAAAATGATTTTGGAAAATAAGTAATAAATATTAAGTGTAAAATATGAAGATAATTTATTTTTTCCTCATATATTTAAAGTGACAAATAACAGTAAAAATTTATTTTAAATAGTCGACAGAGAAAGTAATTAATAAGCGAAGAAAATTACCACAATTTATAACCTCAATTAAATAACACACACAAAAAAAAAAAACTCTAGCACTTGTATTTATAATAATATAATAAAATAAGAATTAATAATTACAATAAAAGTTTAAAGTAAATTTAGGACGTTCATATTATGAAGGCCCAAAACAACGGGCTCACCGACCTAGCTTTAGCTTTAGGGTTGTTTGGAAGAGTGTATTAGAATACTATTAAATAAAGTGTATTAGTAATATTTGTGTCAATAATATTTATATTAGTAATGCTTGCATTAATTATATATAGAGTATTTTTTATGCATTAATAGATTTGATGTATTAAAAATAATATGTCTGACATAAAAATATTTATTAACAAAGATATCCTTCATAATTATGGTGGAAAGATGTAAAAAAGATTTTGAGGGTCAATATAATCTTTAATCATGACAATGCATATATTAGAACTCTTTAGCCAGAAATTGTGATATTAGTAATACACAACATAATGTATAACTAATACATACATTGGTTATACTTTAACATGAAAAAGTGTACCAAACAAGATAATATTATTACTAATACAAAAAATTAATACATGCAAAAAAGTTTCACTAATTCCGGTGGACGTAAGCAAGCATGGTTTGAGTCACATAGGGTAATATTACTTCTTTTTTTTGTTATCAAAACCCTTTTTTTTGTTTTTTGAGAAATAAAATAGTGCGAGTAAATGATCTATATCTTCTACAACTAGTTCTACTACAACTAGTTCTAATTATAGGAGATATAGCTCTATAAATATTCTTTTTGTGTTTTTTTTCTGATATTTTATCCACGTCCGATAGGGACATATATAATATCTCTCCGTTTTTAAAAAAATAACATAGTTTGACTCAATTTAAAGTTAAAGAAAATAAAAAAGATTTTTAATGTTGTATTTCTAAATTAAAGTTATATCATATGTATCAAAATGTCATTTAATCTTGTAATTTTAAAAATGACACGTGGAAGTTAAAATTAAAATATTACAAAAAAAGGGCATTTAAAAAAAAAACAGAACAAAACAAGTCATTTCTTTTTGAAATAGAGAAAATATATTTTTGCCATTTCAATTTATATGATAATTTCTTTTTATCATTCCGTTAAAAAAAAAGAATAATACGTAATAATACTTAGTAATATTATAATTTTGAAACTTTTATTGTATTTTTAATGAAATTTTTTATAATTTCATAAATATTATGACCTCACAAGGCTTAAGTTTTTCCAAAAGGCTTATTTTCTTTTATTATAATACATAAATTGAAATGGATGTATTAAAAAAAAGACTGATCCATAATCAACTGGCTAAACCATTCCGATAAATTGCAATAAGGTGTATCTAGAATGTTCCATTAAAAATGCTCCTTTCCCGCCATTCCCTACTTGCACAAACTTTATATAAACTTCACCAAGTCACACAAAATCAGTTTCAACTTTCACCATTCTGCTACAACACAAAAAAGCGTGCTCTCTCTCTTCTACACTCGCACACGCGCACTTCCTCTCTCTAGCTAGAACTTAACAATGGCAGAGTTACTCTTCTGTGTTCTCCTACTGGTCGCCGGAACACCTCCGTCAGGGCTGTATTCCACCACTACAAGCTGTGCCGACAAGCTGGTGTCATTCTCTACATGCATTTCTTCCCCACCGATCAATATCTCCAGCTCGCCTTTGATTCGGTGTTGCGACAACTTCGCGGTTGCCATTAATTACAATACCGCGATTTGTCTTTGTTACTTAGTTCATGACTGGCCGATCCTTGGATTGCCGATCAACTCAACAAAGCTGAGTTCATTGTCTCGATGTTTTTCCTCCCCGCCTAACAATATCTCCGGTTCACCTCCGATTCAGTGTTGCGACGACTTCGCGGCTGCCTTTAATGATAATTCTGCGATTCGTCTTTACTGCGTTGTTGATAACCCTCCGATTGTTGGAATCTCGATCAATTCAACGGAGCTCATATCACTCGCTTCTGGTTATCAGGTGAATAAGAAGGAAGGCGGGAAGAGTTTATCTCTCGAATCTCAGTTTTCAGGTCTGGCTTCTGATCGATCGCTTATAACTTTCGATCTATAATCGTATCTGTGACTGCGCACGAATTAATAATCTTCTATATGCATTATATTTTTTGTTGTTATGAACAATGCTAGTTTTACTTGCATGATCAGTAGCTGTGTACTTAGGCTTGTTGCTGAAGTAGCTCTGTAGCTGTATATATACTAGAAATTATGTATAATTGTATCTGTGACTGCACGAATAGTATATGTATTATCGTTATGAACATGTACTTAGTATTACGTGCATGATCAGTACTCAGTAGCTCTGTACTTAGCCTTGTTACTGAAGTAGCTGTATTGATCAGTACTCAGTAGCTCTGTACTTAGCCTTGTTACTGAAGTAGCTGTATTGATCAGTACTCAGTAGCTCTGTACTTAGCCTTGTTGCTGAAGTAACTCTGTAGCTGTATATGTACTAGAAATTATGTATAATTGTATCTGTGACTGCACGAATAGTATATGTATTATCGTTATGAACATGTACTTAGTATTACGTGCATGATCAGTACTCAGTAGCTCTGTACTTAGCCTTGTTACTGAAGTAGCTGTATTGATCAGTACTCAGTAGCTCTGTACTTAGCCTTGTTACTGAAGTAGCTGTATTGATCAGTACTCAGTAGCTCTGTACTTAGCCTTGTTGCTGAAGTAACTCTGTAGCTGTATATGTACTAGAAATTATGTATAATTGTATCTGTGACTGCACGAATAGTATATGTATTATCGTTATGAACATGTACTTAGTATTACGTGCATGATCAGTACTC
>JAJOOD010024670.1:0-12823 GCA_029582525.1 Solanum tacnaense
AAACTAGGAGTAAACAACAACCATCTTTGGATCAAATTAGTTGATTAAATTAACATCAGGTGTAAAAATAATTCGATGAGCAAATTTAAACAGTAGCAATTCATGCAATCAACAATATGATATGCGTCATAAAATAGTGACATATAACAATACATGTAATTTTAAGGACTACATAACATCATAATCGAATTCAGAACAATTATTTCATTGAACTATATAAGGAATTAGAATTACCTTTTCGTAAAACTTAATTCCAACAAAAGAAACCGCTACAATCTACTGATTTCCAAAGTTAATTATAACTAACTTTAAGGAGCCACGAACTTGAATCCACGAATAAAAATCTTTCTGACTTAAAGTGTATTGCTTTTTTTTTGTGTGTGCACTCTTCTTCCGTATATCTGATTCCCTTCTGATGGTGATGTATTGTGATATATATAGGAGTCCTCCTTCTTTTCAGATACGTGGGGGTGTGGGTTTCTTTTTTTTTTTTTTTTTAATTTTAGTCGTGTATGTATAGGGGTGTCTGTTAGTTGCTGATAGTTTTTTGTGGGGATATAGTAGTATAGGGGAGAGTATATGGGAGTGGTGGGGTATGGGAAGTTAGATTACTTAGGTTATTTTCACTTTACTTTTAGATTTATTTTAGTTTTAAGAGAATAATAATTAACTATATAAAAAAGCTAATTAGAAAAAAGTCAAATAGCTATTAAATAAATAAAAAGTAAATAAATACTAGCTTATTTATAAAAACTTAATTTTAAAATAATATAGATTTTTTTATAATCTTTCATTCCTTTTTAAACAATTGAAAATAAAACTTACCTTAAAAAGTGATTCTATTTTTGTTGTTTTCAAATCTTTTAAAAATAAACTTAATAAAATAAGATAAAAGTCAAAATATTTAGTTTATATTTATAAAAATATTTCAGCTCTAAAAATGGTATAAAATTTTAGATTCGGTCAAAAATTACGTGTCTACAAGGTTGATAAAATCCTCAACCTTACACTCCCTATTCTCACAGGGAAAGTACCTACCAAGGAAAGCTTCCTTAAACTCCTCCCATTCTATAAGATCCGCTCACACCGGCCTATTGGCCTTCCATTGAGTGAGCCAAACTTGGGCAACATCTTTCAATTGATAGGAGGCAAGCTCCGCCTTTTCTTTTGAGGTCACCCTCATAGCACTCACTACCTTATATACCTCATCCAAAAATTCTTGGGGATCCTCTCCCACCTTAGAACCTAGAAACACCAGAGGATTCATCCTCACAAAGTCTCTCAACTTAGAAGCCATAGTACCCTCTTTAGCATTCATCCTAGGCCCCACATCTTTAGTCACTTGAGCCGTCATGGCTCGGGCCAAGGTTAAGAAAGCCGACCTAATCTCTTCATTGGTCATATCCGGAACCTCTACCGAAACTTGGTTGTCATGAGGACCTTGGGGAGCAACTCCCTCATTCACATTCTCTTCTCCTACTCTCCTTGCGGGTCTCCCTCTTGTATTCATATCCTATAAACACAAGAGAAGGATTAGGAAAAGAAGACTTATTGAACTAAATTCTAAGGCACGACTTCAAGAATATGAAAAAAGTGTAACTTCTAACGTCATATAGCCTCTCACTCATAGATGTGTCGCGACTCACACCGATGAACAAGACTCTACTAGATGTGGGTTGTGAGACTTTGATCCTAAAAACCATTTCCAAAATCTTGTGCTCTAATACCATGTTTGTCACAACCTGAGAGCACCCCCTAGTAGTGACACAGCTTACAAGACTCTGAATATCCTCAAACAAACCTCATAGCATTTCATTGCATTAGGTATAGAAATAGTGCAGAATCAAAACTCATTTAAATCCAAAATATAAAAACTTCATTTAAAAGAAAACTTGAAGTACAGCGGAAGTCTAAGTCTCACATGACCATCTTAGACACAAACTTAAAACATACTAGGGACACAACCCTTTTCAATAGAAAACAACTACTAAAATGTCTATTGCATGAAATAAGGAAACATAAGTCCTGTCCTTGAATCATGAGGACATACCAAGTCTTGGAGGAAAGTAATCCAACACTTTAAACTATCTAGAAGGAATCACTTGCCGGAACCTACACTTGTAGCAAAAACATGAAGATTATGGCTTAGTACACAGAAATGTACTAAGTATGATGACCATGCAAAACATGCTTTAAATGGGGACATTTTGGTTGGAAACCATGCATTATGTCACATCTCGAAATACCATGAACAACACTGTAAAAGACATCATATACAAGCATTAACATCATATAAGTCATAACTTCACACTTAAACAATATCACATGGAAACCATTAGCTTTACCTTGGTCCTTCACCTCAAGCAACCCTTATGCTATACCTTGTGCAATGTATGGATAGAGTACCATACCACCATCCAAAATAGGGCACCAACATTAAGTCACCTAAAGTAAACATACCATTCATTTCCTTTCACTTTTAAGTCATATTCTACATAAAAAACATAACATTTTATAAGGCATGACAACTCAAGTATAGCATGCATATCACATTAAGCATTTAAGAGTTAACATTCTTCAATTACTCCATTTAAGATACATTCATATCATAGCCATTAAGATTTAGAGATACTCACTATGACTCTTGCCATGCCTACTCGTGCAATGAATAGGTAGCATCCCATACTACCACCTACATTTTGTAGAACCTATCAAGAAACCATAATGCCATCTCATATGATGGGAATAAGCATTTAACCGACATAGACCATTAGAGCTTGTCATGGAATCTGGTGTTATAAATCCCCACACCGTAAAGAGGTGGTCTACTTGCCTAAGGAAGACCGGTTCTTATAGCTTAGGTGGATCTACTAGCTAGCCCTATGCAGACACATAGTTTATGGGATAAGGTAGACGATCATTGAAACTCATGCCTAACTTTGGGGGTGTTTCCATATAACCAAATCCACTCGGTGCTTAGCCTACATTCCCATAAAATAGTTCATTACTTTGACATTATCACATGAGAGAGGTGGCATTGGCCTACCGACTCCAATTACATTCATTAACACATGAAAGGGTGCCTTGATCCTACCGATTCAAGGTCCATTTAGGAAAGCTCATTAACTCCTCTTGAAAGGGTGCCAGAGGCCTACCGGTTCAAGTATCATCATTAACCTTCATGTAAATGTGCCATAAGCCTACTGATTCCAAGGTTCATTAACATCATTAATGGAAGGGTGTCGTAAGCCTACCGATCCCATGTTTTATTGTAAGCATGTATGGAAGGATGCCACTAGCCTACCAATCCAAGGATTCAACAATCAACAATATAATCATTTATACAAGAAAATGATGCATAAGCCCTACCAATTCAAGGTATACTTTATATTGAAGAATCCTTCATATTCTATCATTAACATTCATAAGTGTCAAATTGAGAAATGGCCTTTCAATAATAACACATTCACATTCAAGACATGATCCCCTTAGTTTCATTGAATTCACATTAATACAATGTCATGATAACACTTCAATTTCTCATACTATGCCTTCAAGGACATGGTCCCAATGTACATAATAAGTAAACACCTCCACCTTTCAGGTGGATCAACATCAAGTTAACAATTCTAAATCAACAAGTAGCTTCTCATATATTGCCATTAAGGCCATAAACCTCACATACCAACATATCAACAATACACCATAAAATAAGCATGTGTAATGACATACTTCAACAATCTAAAGCCGTTTAAATAGGTTCTCTTCATATACATTCATTATCAAGCAACCCACTTCATAAAGGCATAAACTAGGAATAGAGAGAAATCATGGGTTCATGGAGTATTTTCATCTTAAATCATCAAAATAACAACAATATGATTATAGTATGCCATTATAAACCTTTTAAAACCATTTGGTGAAAAAACCCATGAGATTGAGTAAAACCCTAGGTTTTCATGAACTTGAAATCTTTAAAAGTTTACTTTGAAATTGACTCTAGGGTGAAAGCTAACCCTAGATGAAGGGTCACCATACCTTTTCTAAGATTCCCTAAGAAATTTGATGAAGAAAGCTACTTGAATCAAAACCCTAGCTCCCACTTCTACTTCTTTTTCTTCTTCCTTGAGTTAGAGAGAAAGAACTTCGGGATTTGATTTAATTTGGGTGTTTTGAAAATAATGAGTTAAAGGAAAGTTTTAAGACCTAAAACTATTTATATATATGATATAACCCATTTAAAAACAACCCCACTTAATAAATCCTTAAAACAAAATTACTTAAAAACTCCTCACTTGGGCAACCCCGTTAGGGACCAAGGGAGACTCTACGGACCGTGAAGGGGGACCACGGCCCGTGAAGGTGCCTATGGTCCCTAGGCAGTAGCTCCTCTTGAGATTTCCAACCTTCAACTGGCTAAGGTATCTCCACGGCCAACTCTACGGACCATGGTGATGACCACTGGCCGTGGGGTAGCTCATTTTGTTGAGGCAGAACCTTGTCCTCAAGGCCTTGGTTCCCTCATGGCCAAGTAACTTCCACGGAAACTTCTACGGACTGTGGTCAAGGCCACTGACCGTGAAGTGGTTCGTGAAGCCTTGGGGCAATGCTTAGCCATGGTTGGAATCCTTGGCCTTTGGCTTAGACCTTTCTTTTCTTGGCTTAGAACAAGCCCTTGCACCCTTAACTAACATACCAAAGGCCTTTTTAACATGGAGTCTAACATGTGCCTTGACATTGACTCACTAAACTTCTTAGCTCGGGACAACATTATACCACAAGAAACCTCATTACGAACTCAACACCAAGTCATTAGGCTCTAGTTTAACCTATCATTTTCTGAGTCGTTACAAGACCCAAAAGCACTTAAAAAAAATAATTGATGTCCTCAACAATGACCAGGACAACGGTCCGTTGGTCACACCACAGACTATTAGAGACCACCCAAGTTTGGGCCTTCAACGATGGACCTATGTATTGTCCTTAGGTCCACCTATTGATCGTGCATCTCCATCATGGGTCCCAAGCTTTGGTCCTAAAATTTTCCTAAGCCTTGGAATCACATACAAGACCTACTTACGACTCGTGTATAGGACAACAAACCATCCTGGTGAACAGTATACAAAAATTGAAACTTTTACATTTTTGGAAAACTTGGGTTGGCCGACCTACGGACCGTGCGTCAGACCACGGGTTGTTGGAGGCTCCATTGGTACTAGCACCAGATCCTAGATCCTAGAAAGATACAACTTTTCATATTTTTGAATTTGTGTTGTTACAGGACAAAGGAGATTACTTCAGTAAAGGTGTAGTGGAAACACTGTTTAGTTGGTTAGGCGACTTGGAAGACGAAGTCAGATATGCATGCTAGATATTCTAAACTATTCGAGGTTTCAGGAAATTTCTTTTTCTTTATGTTTGAGGATGAACATGGTTTTTAGTGGTGAACAATGTAATGACCCAATCGGACATTTTTGGCAAGTTTCTTGAATTCACCGTTTTGCCGCTCCCAATATTAATCCCAAAACTTTTTGATTGAGTTTTGAAAGTTGATTCCAAAAATTAAGTTTTAAGTTTAGAGTTTTTAAGTTTTGACTTTGAAAGGGAAATGTTAATAAAAGAGGTTTTTGGAGTTTTGAGTGTCGGATTAGAACTCCAACAATTCCATTTGTCCCGCAGTGTAGAATTTGTGTCTATGAGAGTTGTTTGTTTCAGATTCAGAGTCTTTTTAGGGATTTGAGATCCTAATTTTTGGAATTATAGAAATTTAGCCATTGGATTAAATTTGGGCACATTTATTGTTCAAATGCTTTGATCAGAATTCCGAGAGTTTTGTTGGATTTGGTGGATGATTGTAGGCCTAGATGAGGTCTTGGTTGATTCTTTGAGAGGTCCCTGATTTGTTTTAGCCTTTTAGGAATTGAGTTAGTTTTTTTTGTTGTTTTCACAAATGCTGGGTCAAGGAAACCTCGAATTCGTATTTTGGATGGGTTCATTAAGTCCAGATCATCATGTATAATGGATTTTAATACATAGTTTGTATGCAAGGTTCCTAACAAATCATGTAGGTCCTTTCATCGATTTTCAGTTTGGCTATTTTGATGATTTCTGGTTCTTGTACATGACCATCTTTGGTCATCGCGATCATGAGGCTCCCCCATCGCGATCACATTGCATACGAGGTGCATCGTGACCGCGATGGACAAATTTAATGAGTTGACTGTCTAACTCATCGCGATTGCGTGACTCTGGTCGCGATCTCGATGAGCATCTGAGACCTTAGAAGAATGATTTCAAAAATTGGGGTTTCAACCCCATTTCACCACCATTTTTTATTTTTGAGAGCTTTGGGGTGGCGATTTGAACTAGGTTTTTGAGGAAAAAAAAGTTGTGTAACATTCCTTAATTCTCAATCATTTATTGTTGATAACGCTCAACTACACTTCTTATGATTCAAAGTGTAGGCGGTTGCTAACAAGTATAAGCTAAACAATGAGTTGGGGTCGATCCCATAAGGAGTGATATGGAAAATAATTCATGTACGAAGTATCTAAGTGATCTAGTTTCTTGTAAAACAAATATAAATAACTCGTAACATAATATAAATCGAGAAGTTACATTTATCTATGTCAATAGAATTAGGTATCCAATTTTTAACACAAACAAATAGCACAATTTTTGAACAAGTATAAAGAGGGCCTTAGGAGTGTGTGAGCAATTGACTACACATTTCGCCTAATGGGTAATTAACAATTGCTTAATATTGTTGAATCTCAATGGGCGAGATAGGTTCTAGTTATAATAGCCATTTTCAATCAACTATTATGCTTGAAGTGAATTCCTTTGATCCTCAACAAGCTTAGCATTACCAAACAACCCATTTTCTTAACACAACCAACTTTACCAAGCTGGGCAGCAAAGACGAATGCCAATACAAGTATTAGTCATTTACTCTACTCTAAGCAACTTTTGCTTGCTAGCATCGAGTACTAAATTTGAAACTTTAGTTCATGAATTAAAACACGAACAAACAACTGAACCCATTTAAAAACAACAATAAAACTTGCAATTAATCAATACCCATAAGATAATATACAGTTGATTACAAAGTCACACCTCTAAGGAAAGGGGTTTAGTAACACAGAAGGAAAAGCAAGAAATAGTTACCAAAGTGATGTTCCATCTAATTGACAATATCTCCAGAGCTTAATACCAAAATTATGACTAAAATCTCAAATCCTCAGTGTCTAAGCTTAAAAACCTCTCCAAGATTTTTCAGTATTGTTAATGTATGTAGATGTAATGACTCGAAAAATGATAGGGTGAACTAGAGACTTAACGTTCGGGTTAGTGTGGCTTTAAGTTGATGTCTAGGCAATTTTACAACTAAAATGAGTAAAGAAGAAGCCTATGGTTCAAGCAAGGGCCTAAGCTAGAAAAATAGAGTGAAGGAGACCTTGTTCTTTGATGGACCTAGTAGGCGATGGGGCTGCTTGATTGCCCAAAGGGCTTGGCGAGTCGCCCTTGTGCCATTGGGATTTCCTATTGGACTGTCCTCGTGACCTAGCTGCTGGAAATCTAGGCGAGCTAGGTCGGGGATAGCTTACCAAGTTGGCGAATCGCCCATTGGTCCACTGTATCGCCTAATGAGCTGCCCATTTAGGGAGCATACGGGAAGATTTGGCGAGCCAAGGGTCCACTTGGCGAGTCGCCTAGTGCCCTTGGATAGTCATAAAGTTCAAAGGGCGAGGTAAGTCGGGTAAGGTGTAAGATTTTAAGCTAAAACTTTAAGGGTCCTTAGTTCTTTTCCAGAGTTGAGTTCATGTTATTTTATTCCTTTTCTAGTATGTATATAACCTTTTTAGACTTGAAATTCCTTCAATTAAGTCACTTTTCAAGAAAATCCAAATTAAATAAAATCAAAAGAGTTCTTATTCTCAATATTTCTCTCTCTAGAGTTCCCAAAGGAGAAGAAGTAGGAGCTAGGGTTGTGGATTCAACGTGTTTCATCCTCAAATTTCGTGGGGATTCATATGCAAGGTATGGTAATCTTCATCCTTGAATTAGTTTCTTTCAAGGAGCAAATCTCAAAGTTGATTCCAAATCCCCAATATTTCCCCAAAAAACCTAGTTTTCAATCTTGGCATCGGTTCGACTCCAAACGAAGGTTTTATTACATTGAATTATGAATGAATTGTGGTTTTAAAGATGAATTAAGATGATTTCCCCCTTGAACCCATATTTTCCCAAATTCTTAAGTGGTTAATTGAGATTGGGAATTGGTTGATTATGCAAGTATGTTGAATTGTTGATGTTTATATTAGATTACTTATTGAATCATGTCAATTTACTTATCTATTGTAGTATCTTAGATTTATGGGTTGATGTTGGTTCATACCCCTAAGGGGGAATTTCATGAAGGATTATGTATGATTATGATGTGAAGTATATATGTGTGATCTCAATGAAAGTTGTATGATCATGTTTAGAATGTAAGTCTGTTATGATTGAATGTTATTTCTCAATTAACACCTATGAATGATGTGGCTATATCTGAAAGGTGATTCTCACATACACACACACTCATCAATGACTAATGAATAAAGTTTCTATGATTATGTTAATGATGATGGGTTGATTGAAAGGCTATTCGCAATTGTACTCTAATGAATGATAATGACATGTTGTGAACGGACTTTCTCACAATATGGGATACTTATTTGAAAGGCTATACTCACCTTTGAATCTATGAGCTATTTAATGAATGAATGTTGGGTTTGAGATGGATGCCCATCCAGAAGTAGGGGCGGGGTATCTAATAACAATATCTTATCCCATAATGATGACTAATGTAATGTATGTTAGTACTCCGTGGGAAATAATGCTAAGCACCGAGTGGATATAAATTGAGATGGATGCTCATTCGGGTGTTGAGATAGGGTATCTAGTAACAATCCCTTGAGATGTATGCTCATCCATGAGTTGAGGTGGGGTATCTAGTACAAATCTCCCTATCCCATAACTATGTGCCCATATAGGTTTAGCTAGTGGATCCACCTAAGCTAAAAACAATGGTCCTACCTTAGGCAAGTAGGAGTCCCTTATCCAGTGAGGGTGACACCGGGATTCCATGAATTGCTCACATGGTCTATGTCGGTTAAGGCTTACCCCCACAAAGAATGTTAATAAACTATGGCTTTTCAAGAATGCACTACTTAGTGTGGGTGGTAGTATGGAATGCCATCCATGCAATCCACAAGTAGGCTTCAAGATGTTATAACATTAAATGAAATGAATGTGCTCTTATGATGATGCTAATGAAGAATGTTGGTTTAATGTCTAATGAATGAAGGTGTTCTTAATGAAGATAATGGGGAATGTTGACTTATGAATGTAATGTAATGATGCATGTTATACTTAGATTGTATTATGAGTCACTTCTTTGTCATGACTTATTAAGTATGAGTGTGCCTTATCTATGTTGACTTCAAAGGAATACTTAGTGTGAGTAGTAGTATGGGATGCTACTCATACATTGCACAAGTATGACTTAGGGTTGTCCTAGATGTTGTTCCTAATGTGTTGTTATGACTTGTGCAATGTTTATGTATCTTATGTATGAGTATTGTGTAAAGATGGAAAGGATGAATGGTAAGTTCCCTTTTGGTTGCCTTGAGGTGGTAATTGGTGTGGATGGTGGTATGTGACGCTTTCCATATATTGCACAAAGTATAGCTTTAGGGTTACTTGAGGTGAAGGTGTAATGTGATGAAATGGGTTATATGTTTATTATGTCGCTAATGTGATGAAATGACTTGTATGTTGGTTATGTTTGAATATTATGCCTCTTATACTTATGTTCAAGAACTTTTATCAAATTGGCATTAAAGCATTACCCTCAAATAAAATGTCCGTTTTAAGCATGTTTTGCATGGCTATCATACTTAGTACTTAATTATGCTAACCCCATATTCTTTACCTTTATGATGTGTAGGGATTGGTACTCAATTTGATACTCTATAGTTGGAGCTTGGATTGAGATCCTTCCAAGGCTAAAGTGGTATGTCCTCATAGATCAAGGACAAGTATTTAGATATTTCTTTTGTTTCATGTAATAGACAATTGTCAGTCTTTCGATTGTAAAGGGTAGTGACCCTACTTTAGTTTTCAAGATGTTTTTTTAGATGGTCCTGTGAGACAATAGACCTACGCTATTTTTAAGTGTTTTAAATGAAGTTTTTGATTGTATGATTTTAAAGAAGGTTTAAATTCGGTACCATTTTCCTTATATCGAATGTTATAAATACTATGAGGCTTGTACGAGACTTTTCAGAGTCTTATATGCCGTGTCGCTTTCGGCGTGTATGATCGGGTAATGACAAACATGGTATCAGAGCACAAGATTTTGGAATAGATTTTAGGATCAATGTCTCACATGCCACATCTAGTAGAGTCTTGTTCATCAGTGTGATTCGCAACACATCTATGAGTGAGAGGCTAAAGGACGTAAGGAAGCTACACTTCTTTCATTATTCTTGAAGTTGTGCCATAGAGTCTAGATCTATAAATGTCCTTTTCCTAATCCTTCTCTTGTGTTTATTGTAACGACCCGAGAGCACCCAATAGCCGTTACATGCGTATTCGACCTGTCGAAGGTCTAATACAAGCCTTAGCATTCATTCATCGCATAGATCATAAAAATCACTAAGAATTTAAAACTTTTATTCAATAAAACCATAAGACTTCAAGAGTCATCAACATTTGAAAACATCACTACGCAAGCGGAACTACTAAGTCTCTTTAGCCAATCTAAGACAAGAACTTAAAACGTACTAAGGGACAACCCTTTACAAATGATATGAAACTTAGGTGTCTATTACAATGACTAAGAAACTTCTAAACATAGTCCTCGAATCTTGAGGACATACCAAAGACTTGGAAGAGTGAAGCAATCCAAGCCACTCCAAAGCACAATCTCCTCCTAGTTACCACAACCTACACTTGTAGTAAAATATAAGAAAGGGGTTAGTACAACACACATACTAAGTATGAGAATATGCAAAACATGCTAAAAAGGATATTTGGTTGGAAGTTATGCTTTCATGCCATTTTGATAAAATCTCATGAACATCAACATAATAGGCACCTTACAAGTCACAACCAATAATACAAAGTCTTATACTTCACAATACATCACAAACATACATAACCCATTTACCTTTACCTTCTTGCCTTGGACCTCCACCTTACGTAACCCTTAAGCAATACCTTTGTGCAATGTATGGGCAACGTCCCATACCATCACCCATAATAAGGCACCACCTTAAGGTCACACAAAGTGCACTTACCATGCATACCTCAACCTTCACCAATTAATCGCATAAGACATATAAGCATATAAGCCAACAAGTCACTTCATAAAACTAGAACACTCGTCAAATGTCATCCCAAGACTAACCTAAGTAACACATGGTGAGGAAGCCCATACTACCTCTCCATACCACACCCAAGTGATCCTTAAGGCTACACAAGACAAGCTCCCTTCACATCTCAACATAAATCGTTCATTCAACTTAATGCATTTACACAATTTCATTCACTAATAACATAAGATCATCACATACATTCAATTCAACATAAGCACTGACGTTCAATTCATTATGACTCACTTTTACATTAGACCAACACTTTCATTAATTAGCCCAATAAGACTCATTCATTCATTATCATTACTAAGACACACCAAGATCTCCCTTAAATGTCTACTTGTGCAATGTCTAGATGATGTCCAATTCCACCACCTATCCTAAGTAGTACACCCTTAAGAGACTCTAGTTCATTCATTCATTAATGTGGGGGAAGAGCCTTAACAGACATAGACCATGGAGCTTGACATGGAATCCCGGTAATACCCTTACCGGATGAGGGATCCCTACTTGCCTAAGGTAGGGTCATTCTTTTAGCCTTTACGTGGTAGAGACCACTAGCTAGTCCTATGTGGGCACATAGTTAAGGGATAGAAGGATTGCTTCTAGATACTCTCATCTCAACTCACGAAGGAGCACCCATGTTAAGGGTTGCTACTAAATCCTCACATCTCAACTAACGAAGGAGTATCCACCCATCTTCATATCCTCTAGGTGCTAGACATTACTCCCCCACAGAGTTAGGACATTCATTTAATTCATTCATTTAGGGATAAGGATTGCTACTAAGTACTCTCATCTCAACTCACGAAGGAGTATTCATCCTAACCCAACATTCATTCATTTAGGGATAAGGATTGCTACTAAATATTCTCATCTCAACTCACGAAGGAATACCCATTATAACTCTCATTCATTCATTAAGGAAGCTTTTGGATTCAAAGATGACAAAACCTTTCATCTAGGAACCCCATTCATTTAAAGGGTACTTTATGAGACTATCTTTACAATAGACCCAACTTTCATTCATTAGCATTAACTCCCATTCTTTTAATTCATTCTCACATTCTTTCATTCATTCTTCACTAGGTGGGAGAGTAGGTAAACATAGTCTATCCTAACCTCTCCTTCATTATAAGTCATTCAAAGAAGACAACAACCAAGCATAACACATAAAGTCTCTACACAAGGTCACATTTCATACTCTTAGACCATACACAAATTCACATCATATCACATTACCTTCACATAATTAACATTACTCAAAACAACAATCATCCAACTTTGCCTACAAGGCCATGATCACAACATGCTTATAAGGTAAACACCTCCCCACTTTCAAAGGGATCAAACCTCACAATTCTAACACCTACAACATATATATATATATATATATA
>JAJOOD010024671.1:0-17407 GCA_029582525.1 Solanum tacnaense
ATCGACCTCCAAGATTTTCTGTAAGTATGTCATAATCATTGCCAGATGACTGAACACAAACTTGTGAATATGAGCCAAACGAAAAGGGATCACTTCCCCATTTTGCACATATAGATTGTATAGGATCAGGCACGCTTATTCCCGTTGGCTCATATATGCAATTTCATGCTAGTGGAGATTTGAAGGTGTTCGGGGAAGCAAAGAATACACGGTGGAAAGGTTTACTCCGAAAGGGCTTTAGCTGGATTTGAACCCTGGTTTCGGGGTGGTTTCCATTAGCAACCTAGTGTTCCACTCAGAAAGTATAGGGGATAGTAAAGGGGAGTTCACGCGTTGAGGAAGGGAGATCACCATCATCTGGGTGGGAAAATATGGTTTCCCATAGTCTTCTGCATTGATGCTTACAAGAAAAAACAAGTGTAATCCTATATATTCTGCTCTACTCATGACATGTATATAAAATGGATGAACAAGAGTTGATCGAGTGGAGTTGGTTGATTGTGCAAGTTCTCTTACTTAGGTTCCCCTCTCAATTTTCCAAGATTATTTCACAACAATTCCAAGTAAAAAATTTCTTGTGAATGGGTTAGAGTAAGAAATTATACAGCAGCTTCCTCCGTGCTCAAAGATCCTGACAATTTAGCTACTCTTAAGAAAACTAGGCTTGATATTCTTCCCATTCATGAAGTTACATGGCCTGAAATTGCTCTTAGGTAGATGCTAATTAGCATTGTTACGTTATCCATGGAATTTAGCCTTGAGTCTGCAGAAATTGCTTACAAAGAAATTGGTAGAGTTTTCATTGATTACAATGTGATGGTGGGCCAATTTGTGGTTCTCTTAATATAACTAGTTAAGTGTATGTGCTTTGCACATGCATATCAGGTCTAAATAAAATAAATGGCCCTTTATATATAGTTGGATTGTTGACTTTGAAAAAAGTCCATCATAGGTACCAGGTCCCTTCAATAGGTTTGTGAATCATCAAAATCATCATTACAACATTACAACACCGACATTGTTTCATAATGATATCAGGCACAGAGCTAGAACTATTCACCTTGGTTGGTCATGATGCATTTTCCTTCTAAATTTATTCCTTACTAATGGAGTGCACCGATAATTTCCTTGCCCATTCAGGTGGATCTATTCCAGCTCTAGAGACAATGTAAAAGAGGAGAGTCTTTAGAAAATAACTTTGAGAGGTCTCTTTCAGAGTGTTCCCATATGTAATAAAGAATTCAAAATATGAAAAGACGGCACATCCAAAATAAATATCTCAAATAAAGCTTATTTATTATACTAAGGGGTCATTTTGTGGTTGGTTAAGAAGTAGATAATTCATATATTAGATTAATATTGTGCTTGGTAACAATTTGTTCTTTATATATATATATATATATATATATATATATATATATTTATTGCTACTATTAATTAATGTGATAGGCAATGTAAAACACGTACACTTAACTAGTTATATTAAGCGAGCCACAAATTGGCCCACAGGCCACAATCACCTTGTAATCAATGAAACATTCAGCTACCGCTTTCTTTGCAAGCAATTTCTGCAGAATCAAGGTTAAATTCCATGGATAACGTAACAATGCTAATTAGCATGTACCTCAGAGAAATTTCAGGCCATGTAACTTCATTAATGGGAAGCACTGGAGCAGAGAGCAATAGCTTCCCTTGTTACAAGCAATAGAGATCATTGGATGACCACAAATTTGTACAAAAAAATTCTGCAAAGATATATATACTGTGGAGACTAATATCAGAATGAAAGTAAGAAGTTCTCATTTCGTCGATGCGTTTATAGTGTCAACCCTGTTAACAATTTTTTGTGGACAACATACAATTTTCTTTGGATTGTTTTGCCTCGCTTTCATGGATTGGGAAATGTGAGAAACTTCTCTTAAGCCACTCAAATAGGCTCCATCATGGTGGCTGCATATTGTCGAATCGTAGCCTCTCCAGCAAAAAACAACTGACCTCCAAAATTTTCTGAGAGTATGTCATAATCACTGCCAGATGACTGAACACGAACATGTGAATATGAGCCAAACAAAAAGGGATCACTTCCCCATTTTGTACATATGGATTGTATAGGATCTGACACGCTTATTGCCTTTGGCTCACATATGCAATTTCATGCCAGTGGAGATCTGAAGGTGTCGGGGAAGCAAAGAATATACGGTGGAAAGGTTTACCTCGAAAGGGCTTTAGCTGGATTTGAACCCTGGTTTCGGGGGTGGTTTCCATTAGCAACCTAGTGTTCTACTCAGGAAGTTTTTACATCATTCTGTTGAGGTGTGATCATCTCATCTAAAAGTTTGGGTCACTTATGACTCTAAGCGCATCGTGTGTTACGACTAGGGGTAGTCTCGAATCGTGACTTGTTCTAATAAACTTCGTAACTATGAAAATGCTCCAGATCTAATTATTGATCTACAACAGCTTCTAATACTATTGATATTCAACATGGGAACTGGCTGTCTTCTTTAATGCCAAGATTACTTTCTTTAATCTTACAGTAAACTTACCATAGTCGGGAAATTCATAAAGGGAAAAACAAATATGGAAGAGTTACGAAATCTATTTATTAGCTCATTTCAGCTATTGGGATCGGTTAAAATAGCTTAATTGATTATAGAACTGTGTACATTGATTTCTCTGATGAATAGCAGATGGTATAACCAGCCACATTGTCCATGTCTCGCTGCTTTCTTACTCAACTCTATAGCTCTCAATTTCAGAATCATCACTATTGTGTTCCATAGCTAACATTATCAATAGTCTAGGAGTGATATAGTAAATGATTTGTTAGGAGTCGACAAATAAATATGCACGGAGAGAGTTAGTAATTAAATTAAACAGTAAAATAGAGATGAAGATCCAATTGAACTAAAAAAATATATATAATTGAAAGTAATTAACTAAAATACTAGAGCACACTGTAGATGTTGAGGGATGCAATCCTGTAGAAACCTACATAGAAAGCATTGTTATCCGCCAAGAATTCTGCTCAGTTTAGCTGGTATGCTCTTTTTGCACTTCTTTTTCTGTCTCTCCTTATATTATACTAGTTTCTGGACATGTGCATTGCGCGTAGTCCTCTATTATAGTGTTTATGTTCTAAAGCAATAAATCTTTAACAATATACATGTGGACTCATTTTTGGTGAGTTGAATGTAAAGCATTAAAGTACTACTGCTGAACTTCTAATTCACCCTATATGTAATTAAATTATTACCGTTTAATTTGATTTTGTTTTACTACTGAGAGATGCAACCTTAACTTATTTTGTACTATTGTATTTCAGGAAGCGGACCCAAAGAAGGATGAACCCCTTTAATAGAAAAATACTAATACTCTATCTACATGATTAAAATTATTCTAAATATATACATAATAAATATTGGATCATATTGAATCTCTTTAAATTCTTCCTAATCTTATTTTGGTGAATGAATATAAATATATGAGTCAGACAGTCATTTTAAGAGAACACAATTTTAGACTCAAATCCTACTTCACTGTTCTGCTATTTCCTCACTTCAGAGAAAAACATTCTACCATGTTTCCGTTTCTTGCTTTTCGGGATTGGATTCATCAGACCATTCTATTCAAATTCCTTCTCTCATGGTATCATTTCATTTTCACTAAAATTCATGATTCGATACTCCCAAATGAAATCATAACAGACATTCTCTTAAGGCTGCCCACAAAGTCTCTATTGAAATGTATGTGTGTGTCGAAATCATGGCATCAACTCATATCTAGCCCCGATTTTGTGAATACCCATCTCAAATTAAAATAACATCATAGAGTTCTATTTCCAGGCATCTTTGAAAATATCAGATTTTGTTCACTCCCTCCTCTGTTTAACAAACAACAACTCACTCAAGAGCTGTTTCACATGGATCCTCCCTGTTCACCACCTTTCTTTGTGGGTTATGTCAATGGGCTGATATGTCTTTTCAATCGCAGAAGGGATACATATATATGGAACCACACCATTAGGAAGTCTAAGAAATTGCTTAAGTCATCGTGGGGTACCTCTCGCTATACCAAATATGGTTTTGGATATGATGACTCACGTAACGATTATAAAGCCCTATTTATTGATCATTGTGGTAATTCTTACAATGGTGAGTTTTCCAACACGAGGGTTGTTGCCAATATTTACAGTTTGAGAACTGATTCTTGGACAACACTCCATGACCAGCTTTAGGGAATTTTTCTATTAAATTATTCGGGTTAATTTATCAATGGGAAGATATATTGGGCTGTATCCACGGGTATTCATGATTACAATGTGCGCAACATCATTTATTTTGATGTAGCAGACGAGACATGGGAAGCTTGGAGCTTCCCATTTGTGGAGAAGAAGTTTTTAATATCAAACTGGGAGTTGTGGAAAGTGGCCTTTCTGTGCTCTATACTTGTAATCCAGGTACTACTTCTGATGTCTGGATTTTGAAAGATTGTAGAGTTAATGTATCATGGATGAAATGGTTCACCATAGAATATCCTCAATATGCTATGTTGTATGGGTTTGATTCACCCATTTTCACATTTTCTATATACCTTCGCCACTCAGATAAGGGTGACATTTTACACTTGATTCCCGGAAAAATCATGATATTTGATGGTTCAACTAAAAAATTCAAGCACACTGCTATTGTTAAGGAATGCAATACTGCAAAAATCTATGAAGAAAGCATTGTTAATCCCCTAACAGTATCCTGTAAGAGTTCTTCTTAGTTTAAAATATATATGAATTCATACATCATATTTTCTTGTATAGCTTGTAGTTCTTGTAAGCATTTGTTTGAATTATTAAGTTTTTATTGGAAATAGATTTTGATTTTGTAATAAGTTGATGTGGTCTGTTACACCTTTCACCAATTTCGTGTGAGTGTGTGTATATAACATTCTTCCATATATGTAGCATCATTGAAGACTAAATTACTCAGACTTACTCTTACCTCATGGAGATAGAAAGACTGTTTTTACAACTTACAATTCCACATGACAAATTTTTAGTGTAAAATAGATATGGTATCACCAATAGGGATGTCTTCGACTTCGAGGCAAACTTCTCAAGGGAATGCCTGCTGATGAAACTCAGTTCTTCTATCCATTAACCGTGTATCTATGAAAGCAAACGAGTCAAATGCGAATTCACATGACTTTGTCACTTTATTATTTTCGACGCAAAATATTATTATGATTACTTTGATGTTATCTGCTCATCGGGGCTTAGACGAGAAGACATTTGACTCTTGATCTCCCATATTTTTCACTAATACCCTTTGTGAAATCATAAATTTAGCTTTGCAAATTGTGAAATTTATCTCCTAGAAAGTACAAAACTTCATCCAAGGAAAAGGCAAAAGTGAAAAAAATTTCAAACATTCATCTTGAACTTTGAATTTTAAAATTATTCTAAATATATATAATAGATATTATATCACATTTAAAATTATTCTATATATATAATAAATACTAGATCACATTTAAAATTATTCTAAATATATATAATACATATTAGATCACATTTAAAATTATTCTAAATATATATAATACATATTAGATCACATTTAAAATTATTCTAAATCTATACTACCTTAAAAGCATGAACTCCCAAACATGAATGTTGAATTACTATAATACCCTCAATTAAAAATACTCAATTTATTTTATTTATTTCATTATATTATATTATATTAAAAGTAGATGCCATTTTTACACTTAAATATTGTGACTTTTCCCATGAGTTGTTACTTTTCCAAAGGATTTTAACTTTTTCAAAGGGTTGTGACTTTACAAAAGAGTTGTGCCTTATCCGATGAGTTGTGATTATTTCAAAGGGTTATGACTTTTTCGATGATCACTGACTTTTTTTTGAAAGGTTGTGACTTTTCTGATAAGACACAATAAGTACCTATTCATAGTACTATTTGTTAGCTATAAAAAGAGGGGTTTCCTCTCACTTTTAAACTACAATTTTTAAAGGTTTTCTACTCTTCTACTTCTTAAAATATCCAAGTGTTATTTGCAACAGTTGATTAAGTTCAAAATTCAATGAAATTGGAGGTACCACATAAGAAAGAGTTGGTGAACAAATTGTAACAAATCATTCATCGATTTACAATTATATTATCCTCTTACGATTTTCATCACACACATACTTCAATATTATTTATATCATTTAGAAACTTAATAGGCTTTTAATTAACCTACATATTTTATTTATTAAAAAAATACTAATTTCCTTCAAATAGTCACAACAATTTCTACCTTAATGTTTCTTCGGTCATAAATCACAACCATTCACTCCTTGTTAATTTTGGAAAAATTACAAAAGTATAGTACTTAAGACTTTAATTAACAAAATATCAATGTACTTCTATTTATTACAAACATAGTTTTAAAATTACATACATAGCAAATTAATTGATTTTTGTGTTTAAGTTTATTTATTTTATCAGATTTTTCTCTCTCATACTTTTTGATTAACGTGCATTTAATGTGGAGTATAATTAGAATATTAAATTTTTGCAATATTATCTCTCCTATTATAGTCCCATATCTAGACGTTTCATTGATTATTATTGGGATCATATTTATTTTCTTCCTTTTTTGATATAACATTTTATGTTACCAATAAAGTTGATGTAGCCATAGTTGAGTTATAGTTTCTAGGAAATTTCCTTCCCAAACATCTAAACTCTCCATATTCTTCATATTCAATGTTTCATGTTGGTATACATTATCAGAATATCATTGCTGGATTTTGTGTTTATTTTAGAGTTTAACTACCTCTATTTGGTTCATTATGTTGGTTAATTTCTTGTGAGAACTTATTGTGAGTTTGGTTTATAATAGAACAACATTTCAACAAAAATGTGTGTTTTTGATATATAATATAACTATGTGTAAGATTGGTATATAATACCAACATGTCAAACACTATATACCAGCATTATTCATGTTTTAACGTAAGTAGTAGTTGAAAGATTCGATGTATGATGTTGGCATGTAATACCAACATTTTATTCAAAATAGAATCCTTTACTTTAAGTAGTGGTTTCATATTCAATATTTCATGTAGGTATAAATTACCAGAATATCAACCATTATATACACCAATTTTTACTATAATTTTTGTTTACACAACTATACCAATTGTGTACGTGCTGGGTATTTATAGTACAACTATTATTTTAAACATTTTTAGCATTATTATACATAATTTCTTACGTTAATGATGTCTAATATAAACCAAACTTTTCACTTTAACTAGCTTTAAGTGTATTCAATGTTTCAGGCTGGTATATTACACCAGAATATCATCTAGTATATACCCCTCATTTATTACTAATACTTGTGCCAATTTTACCAGAAGTACACCAAATCAGTACGTGATAGCCATTATCTACATCCATTTTTGTTAACATTTTTCAGTACTACTCCAAAATTATACCAAAAAATTTACATTAATGATGTGTATTAATTTTGGTTCCAAACAAAAAAATATTTACTCTTAAGTAATGTTTTCAATTCATTTTTTATCAATATTTGTGTTATTTCACAATAAGCACACCAATTGTGCTACATTTTTTTTTGTATGTTGCACTAACATTCACTCATTAGTTACAACACAATTTTTTTGAACATGTTGCATTTATTTAAGTCACCTAAAACGCAACACTGTAGGATAAACACGACAATACCAAGCTTGTATGTCAAACATGAGAATATCAAAGATATGTCAATTAAATCATCAATAATACAAATAAACTAATCAAGAGTAACCAAATTGGATAAAAGTGCATTTATCAGTCTTAAAAAAATTTAGAACGGTTGGAAGAAAACATCAACAATAATAATTGAAATACAACAATGTTAATTTTGATAAGCAAATTTGGGGTAAGTCCTTTTGTTATCCCCTAATGTACCACATTTATTACAAGTGACTTTACTCCTCTTGTATTTTTCTTCGTTGAATCCCTTCTTACGATCGTTGCTTGGTGGTCTGCCCGATTGTTTCCTTGTAATAACCCATATCGTTATGAATCTTCGTTGGTGGAGATGGTCCACTCACGACATATTTTAGTTCTAAATGAAATATTGTTGTGTCCACAACTAATTGGGAAACAATAGTAGTAATTAATCCTTCATATTTTGTGTTTGCATCATATATTACTCCTTCAATATCGTAATCAACATATCTACCTATTTTAGACCAAAACATATTCGAAGTCAATCTCATCAATCAGCCTGGTCAATTCAATGTATTAAAATAATATAGCCTGGTTTAAAGAGTTCTCTCCAATAATTATTCAATATATGTACCACAAAATTCATAAATTACACTATTAAGTTATTTTTTGAGTTATCCAAATGATCTACCAAGCAGAATAAATATGAACACCATCATTATGTACCAAAAACACCACTATGAAAAACATCATAAAAATCATAATCTAAGCAAATTGGCAGACGATTATGTTTAGTAAATAAAATCGATCAATTACACCAAATAACTTACCAATCTAAAATATTCAAACAAATAGAATTAATATGACACCATCATTATCTACCGAAAAAACAACAAACTGAATGACACCAATTAAAAACTATCATTTTCACCCAATAACTTAACAATCCAAATTATGTACCAAAATATAATCAATATGCACACCATCATTAACATTCTGAATGACACCTTAAAAATCAGAAATACACCACACGGTACGACCAACATGTTCAATATTTAAAAACGATTATTTAAGCAATTTACCAACCATCAGCACTAAAACTACTTTCTATTCTTAACCTACAGACCCTAGAAAACAAACAAAAGAAAAAATTTCCCCCAAAAAAACTCGAAATTGCTGAATAACAACAACAAAAACCATTAATTAAAAGATTCGAAAATACACCATTTTTAACGTCATTTATTAGATTGTAACAAAAAAAATCATATCCAACATAACGATCATGATTTTTCACGTAGAAAAATCACTTAAAAAAATACCAATCAAATATTGATTTATCAATACTACCTGATGCTTCCCAACATCCTTTATGGTGAATTAGGATTGAATAATTGTTGGTATAGTCAAATAACAAAGACTTTTTACTTTTGCTTCCTCCCATTGATCAAGATATTTGACGGTTCAACTAGAGACTAAAGCACAATGTTTATGTGGAGAGATTTGTTGATGATGGAGGATGTGATGCTATAGAAATCTATGTAGAAAGCATTGTTAATCCCCTGACGATATCTGACCAGGGACTTCGTATTCAGAATCACTTAGCTGAGAATTCTGCTTAGTTTAGCAGGTATGCTCTTTTTGCACTTTCTTTTTAGTCAAATATAGGCCAAGACATTAAATATTATATTCCCGATAAGGTGGCAAAACAATGAATACTTACGTCAAATTTGCTTGTATAGCTTGTAGTTTTGTAAGCATTATTTCTCTAAATTTAGATACACAGGAAGTTCGAAAGGGACCCTGTATCTTTGCTCCTTTGTCTTTTTGGAATAGAGACCGTCAATAGACTTGTAGAAGATGGTGGGATGAGAAGGGGATTTTATATTGTCCCTGAAAGAAGAGAGTTATGGTCATATTCTATCTATTGTTCACTAATTGTTGGAATGTATACATCCACCTATCAGTCAAGGACCAGGTCCTTTGACTCAGCAAGAACAGTAACTAAAAATATGCGTCCACTTGTTTCGATGGGACCAGGTCCTCAGCACAGTTACAATAGCAAACAATAAAATAAGTACTGAAAGTAAAGATTGAACAAGCAACTTTACGTGGAAACCTCCTTGCTCAAGGGAGTAAAACCACGACCTGGCCTGCCAGGACTTTTCAAACTTCTTTCACTAGTCTTCTCAAGCAAAAGCAAAAGCAAGTTTACAAACTGAGATTAGCCTGCTAATCCTAACTCTAAGCAATACCTCCTATCACGTAGACGAGCCAGAGCAGATACCACACTGCCCACTAAGCTATCACCCCTAGATAACTTAGACTTTGCTAAGCGGATACAACACCGCTCACTAAACCACCACACTATGGACGATTTAGATTTTGACTAAGCAACAACAATGTTGCCCACTAAATCACCTAACTCTAGATGACTTACACTTTTAGAAACCGAAACAAGATCTGAATCCTCTATAGATTAGGATCAGATTTATAATGTAAGCACATGAGACACAAAGCTCTAAGTACAACAAAGACTCTTCTTCACTCTATCAGATCCCTTTGTTGAGTTGAGCAATGTTCTTCCTTGAAGATGGACTTCTTTTCAAGCTTATGAATTTTGAGAGAAAATCCAAATTTAGTTTGCCAAATCTTGAGTTTGTGTTTGTTGGAAAGAGATAATATATTGAAAGTGAACACAAACTCCTTGAGCCAATCTCATTGGTTGAAGGCCTGCTGTTAGAAAAGTTGTGCACCTGCCGTAGCAGCTTTTCTAACGTATCAACTTTTCTGATAGCTGTCTTTTCACCTTTCCATATCGCAGTCTTGCAGGGACCAGGTCCCTTGCAAATTTTTTTATGAGTTCTTGAAAGGTTTGCTGGCTGACTTCTTTCTTTGGATGAATGAATTAATTATGGTATTTGTCATGTATAAAATATCAACCATAAAGAATTATTACCCATTGGACAAACACCCTCCTCCATTCTTATTGGTCTAGTACGCTGACGCCTCACCAACCTCTGACACGACAGCTTTACAGTTGTACCCTATTATGCATCTGATGGAGATGATAGAGAGAACTCTGCTGGGGACCAGGTCCCTACCTTTGTGAGACACTGAAACAGACAATCTCATCTGCTCTTCCTATTGGTGTAGGACATTGCACTTTTCATCTGCCACCTGACGTGACAACTTTACAGCTGTACCTCATTTGAATCTGGACGAGAGCACTCTGTCGGGGACCAGGTCCCTGCATTTGTGAGGATCATCAAAACACCTAGAACATAACATTTTCCCCCTTTTTGATGATTACACACAAATATTCCTCACACTGAGTGTATTCATTCACTTCACTGTCAGGAGTCCCAGTAACTAGGATCTGGTTCCTTGTTAAATCGATAAGTTTGTAAAATAATCAAAACTTCATATCAACTTCGAACTAACATCTCATATTAGCTTCGAACTAACATTTCCCCCTTTTTGATGATAACATACTTATTCACCAGTTCACCCTATCAACAAGAACTCTTCGGGTAACTGGAGTTTTATCATCCCCAAAGTTTGTCAAATCATCAAAACATCAAAATAGCATTTTGCCCCTTTTTGATGATGACAAACTTGTTCAACTTCTTCCCCCAACCGGCATGATCACATCCTTTTCAAGTAGCTAGCATTGATTTATTCCCCCTATCAGCATGATCGTGTCCTTTTCAAGTAGTTAGCATTTATTCCCCCTATCGGCATGACCATGTCTCCTTCAAGTAGCTAACACCATTGATCTCATACCTTAATAACAACTTTCCTCCTTTTGATATCATAAAAAAAGGTTAAAGTAGTAAACCAAGTTGACAGAAATGCAGTTCAAGCAAATTCATGGCCACTTGGGCAACATTGAGCATGAGTAAGAAGGCATAAAGTAATGAGACAAGTCAGTAAAAGCAAGGCATATTTTCATCCATAAATAAAAGATTAGACATCAAAGCATTGCAAATATGACTACGAATGAAAACCAGAACAATGCCACTTAGGTTCGATCGAAAAAGAAGAATGAGGACTGACTTAGAAAGATAGGAAGAGAAGGGATGACTTAGAGGCAAGGGATTTGAAAGAATAGAATTAGTAGAGCATATCCCTTAGCATGGTATTTTCAGAAGCCTCTCTTGAAGTTCACATTCTTTGCTGCCCAGCCTTCATATTGAACCTTTGGGGCTGCCTTTTTTTTTATTCAACCTGGTCCCTCTGATAGTGCTGTTTCAGAAGCGGAGCTTTTAGGCAAACCATTTCGGTATCCTTGTTAGCAATAACAACTATCATAACTTCAAATGCAGGCCTGAGTTTCTTATGACAGAAAGATTAAAGGAAATCAAACTTACTCAAGGCCTCTGAGATGAATAGATCAATAATTGAGGAACCAATTTTATTTATTTATTTATTTATTTTTTCTTTTTTGGACACCCTCCTATACAGAATACTTTGAGTTCTCAAAATATCAACCTTTTCCTTTTTGAACATCATCTGTTCCACTTCTTCATTTTGCTTGGTGGACCTGGTCCCACTTCACACTTAAAAACATCTTCATCAGAAAATTCTCTAGTAAGAACAATGGGTTTAACCATTTGAAGTGAAAAGAGGCTTTTTACAAATTTTAGATTTTGGAAAGGGATTCGGAAAGAAATATGGAGTATAAAGAAAGTGAAATCATGTATTATATAAAAGAAAGTGTCATTTTGGTATTCAAAAGATGAGACAACGGTCAGATATCTGAATGACAGACTTGTGACAATTGCAACGGTTCTCATGCATAATTCAAATTGCAATGTTAAGAGTGCTAACCTTCGAGAACGGATCAGGTCCCTCTCTTAGTTTGAATGTGATTGCCTAGATCTGTCCTGACCTCTCTTTTCCTTCAGCCCTTTTCCATGTGTGTATACTTACAAAAGGTATGAGACTACATTTGCTAAAACATACATAACTGAAAAACAAGGATACCTGCTCCCTTTGCATAGTCATGAGAGAGTTGATTGCTTTAGGCAGGATCCATTCAAGAAGATTTCAGCATTCCCAATCATCAGTTTGATTATCTCAGCCAGGTCTTCTAAGAGCTTCAAGATGCTGCTTGATCCATAAACGTTGAACCCATCAAGCTGCACTTGCTACATCATTCTATACCTCAATTGATGAAAGAGCAACTGAATCTTGCCTTTTAGTTCCCCATGACCGAGAGATCAACCTATAGCATAAGCACTCCTGAGGTACTCTTTCCATCAACTTGATACCCAACATAATCAGCATCACCATGTACTCCAAATCAAATGTCTCCTGATGGATAAAATAAGACCGACTCCCCTGTCTTCTGCAAATGTCTCAAGATTCTCTCAGCAACCTTCAAATGTGATTCCTTTGTACAAGAATGGAATCTTTGAACTAGGTTCATCAACATCCAACTTCAAGATAGTGCCCATGGGAGTATGAATTATCTAGGCATCCATAACATGAAACTTTTTCAGCAGCTTCTTTGAACTGGTACCAGGTCCCTGTCTTTGATCAAACATCAATTGCCTTGAATGCTGTTCTATCTTCTTCCCTGTAGCTATGTTCCTATGAGAGTATACAACTGGTCCTTGCTTAGGGCTTTAGTGAAGAAGTCAGCCACTTGATCTTCCATTTTGCAAAACTTCATTATGACATTACCCCTCTTTAACATTGTCTTGACTTCAAGTATGTTAAGCCATTTGAGCAGCTCATTGAAGTACTTTTCTTGACAAAGGAGGGTACCTTTAGAGGTTTGCTGAATTTGTAGCTCTAAGAAGAAATCTCCCATCATGCTCATTTGGAACTCACTCTTTTGAAGCCATTGTTGATAAGGAACTTTAACAACCTTAGCTTGTTGGGAATCGAGTGTCTTACTTTGCTTCTTTCAAACTAAGCTTGATCAGCTTCTTCACTCTCACCTTCAGAATTCACATTATCAGTTTGAACTGTATCATCCTTGTTCAGCACTGCCTATAGGACCGGGTCCCTCATCAGGTTCATCATCTGCATCAGCTTCCTTGAGATTGCTGGATTCATGAAGAGGATTTTCTTCAGCAAGCTCACTGTTTAGACCGTCTCTCTGAATCTGAAGTAGCACTTCCGTCTCAGAATCTCCTTTCTTTTGCAACTTCCCAATTCTTCCAAACTCATCAAAAATCACATGACCACCTTTTTATACACCCGATAAGCCTTGTTGGACGAAGAGTATACCACAACTATTATTTCATCAATATTGAGATCAACCTTCTCAATATTATCATTTCGGTCACAAAACATGTGGTATTCACCACTTCAGCCGAGAGTTCTTTGGAAGCTTAAAAGTCTGCATATTCCACTTGAAGGGTGGTCTGATTTGCTTCTTTTAACACAAGCATCACAAACTTTGTCATCTGTAAATTTTATTTTGAGCAGACCGAGGACCAGGTCCCTTGACACAAGTTTGTTAAGCAGAGAAGCCCTCACATGGCTGAGTCTTCTGAGTCATTGATCAACATTCTCACCTTGACCCTGTTACTACGAGCAGCATTTAGATCAGCAATATACATGTTCTCGCATCTCTTTTCTATCAAGATCATCACCCGAGAGAACAAGTTTGTGACCACACATTCTTTCTGATAAGGACTTAACTTTATTTCATTCATCACTCATCTATGAAACACTTGAAAGATTGTACTTCAACCATTGACATAGTACACATCCTCAATAGTGTGTTCCATATATTTCCCAAACATGTCTGCCCCAAAAAAAATATACCCTTTCTTGCCAACGCCAAATGAGACACCTGCACCTTGAAGTGCCCTGAGAGAGAGGAAGTTTTGTAATTTTCACAGTCATGTGCTTTGAGCATCCACTTATTCATAAACCACACCGACTGATGCTACCTCCTCTCACTTGCATATCAAATCACTTGTTAGCCTTGGGAACCCATTTGAGACGGAGTTCCCAGTAAGAAAATAACGGAGTGATAAGAAAATCTTTTGTCTAGTAAGGCAGACTGGCTTTCTTCAACTTGGGACCATAAGTAGGACCAGGTCCCTTCTTCAGTCTATTCCTCTGCTTGGAATAGTTCGACGAATTTCCTTCATATTTTTTCAAAACTGGACAATCACTTTTAAGATGTCCATCTCGACCACAATGCACACATAACAGATCATCAACATCAGAAATAGATTTTCTGTGAGGATTGTATGGGAGATCTATCTTTTCACAGCCCAACCCTCATCTACTGTTGTTTCCTTGACCAATCAGATTTGTAAGAGTCTTAGAAGAATTGGTCCATTTGAGGGATTTTTCCAGTTTCTCTTTTACACGGACCAGGTCCCTCTCCAGCAGAAGATTTCTCTCCAGAGTCAATTTCATCTTCATTTCAGCAGTGTGCAGCTTATTTTCAAGCTCCAGCTGCATGTTGTTGGCCTCATTCTTTCCTTTAAAAATTGTAGTAGTCGACCCTTTTATCTTTTCCTTCAGTTCTAGAGTTTCAGCTTCTAGAACAACCATTTGACTTTCAATATTAGATATTTGGGCAACTGAAGCAATTTTTCCATCTTGAGAGAGGTCTAGGCTATTGTTCACGAGATCTTTCTCAGTTGTCAGCTCACTTATCAAATCAAGTAATACAACAACTAGCTTTCTCAATTTACTAGTAGAAAAGGTATTCAAGTTTTGCTTGAAATCTGATAGAGTTACCTTTTCATCAACATCTTTCTCATCTGACTTTTCCATGAAAGCATCATCTGAGTGTTCAGATCATCTGAATCACTTGAGGAATTTTCCCATGCTGCTAGATCCTTTTTCACCGCCTGGAAAAAAGCTTCTCTTTTGCTTATCTTGGGACGGACCTGGTCTCTCTTTTTGTCTTTACCTTCTTCAGTCTTGACAAATTCCATGTGGTCAGCTTTGTACATAGGACAGTTTCCAATGGAGTGACCTGGTAGATTGCACTTGCCATACACTTCACTTGAGTTGGTAGCCTTGTCATGATTTTCTTTCTTCTGATCAGCCTCATCAATCAGATCTGTCCTCTTGTCTTTGCCCTTGAGAAAGAGACCCTCCCCTTTTCTGTGCATCTCATGAACTTGAAGATGCTCAAATAGTGTATACAATGTCATTACATCAGGTTCTCTTGTCTCATTTCCAGTCACAAAATCATTTGTCCAAGATCTAGGTATAATTTCTAGTATCTTAGATACTTGCTTGACGACAGGGACTGGTTCTTCAAGGAACATGAGCTCATCTGTAATGGTGGAGAATCTGGTGTGCATTTCATGAATGGGTTCACCTTCTTTCATGGTGAAACCTTCAAACTAAGTAGTAAAGAGATCTAGCTTAGATTTCCTTATTTCCTTAGTGCCCTCATAAGTTGTTCTTAACAGATCCCAGATTTCCTTGGCTGATTCACAAGATGAGATCAGGTCGTATTCATTTACAATAAGGCCACACATCAGTAGCTTCCTTGCATTGTGATTTTTCTGGACTATTGGTCTATCAAAGTCATTATATTGTTGTCGAGTTTTGGGAATGACTCTTGTGACCTTTTCATCTTTAGCCTCCATAGTTGGCACATAAGGACCTTTACATATGACGTCCCATACTTCTATGTCCTCAACCATAAGATAGTCTCTCATCCGAATCTTCCAATATCTATAGAACTGACCATCAAGAAAGGGAGGTCTTGTGGAGGACTGACTTCTTTGTTGATTTAGTGGTGACGTCATTCCTCGCAAGAACTTCTCTCTTGGTGTTAACCAGATAGAGAGCCCAGGCTCTGATACCACTTGTTGGAATGTATACGTCCACCTATCAGTCAAGGAGCATGTCCTTTGACTCAGCAAGAACAGTAACTAAAAATATGCATCCACTTGTTTCGATGGGACCAGGTCCTCAGCACAATTACAATAGCAAACAATAAAATAAGTACTGAAAGTAAAGATTGAACAAACAACTTTACGTGGAAACCTCCTTCCTCAAAGGAGTAAAACCACGACCTGGCCTGCCAAGACTTTTCAAACTTCTTTCACTACTCTTCTCAAGCAAAAGCCAAAGCAAGTTTACAAACTGAGATTAGCCTGCTAATCCCAACTCTAAGCAATACCTCCTATCACTTAGACGAGCCAGAGCAGATACCACACTGCCCACTAAGCTATCACCCCTAGATAACTTAGACTTTGCTAAGCGGATACAACACCGCTCACTAAACCACCACACTATGGACGATTTAGATTTTGTCTAAGCAACAACAATGTTGCCCACTAAATCACCTAACTCTAGATGACTTACACTTTTAGAAACCGAAACAAGATCTGAATCCTTTATAGATTAGGATCAGATTTACAATGTAAGCACATGAGACACAAAGCTCTAAGTACAACAAAGACTCTTCTTCACTCTATCAGATCCCTTTGTTGAGTTGAGCAATGTTCTTCCTTGAAGATGGACTTCTTTTCAAGCTTATGAATTTTGAGAGAAAATCCAAATTTAGTTTGCCAAATCTTGAGTTTGTGTTTGTTGGAAAGAGATAATATATTGAAAGTGAACACAAACTCCTTGAGCCAATCTCATTGGCTGAAGGCCTGCTGTTAGAAAAGTTGTGCACCTGCCGTAGCAGCTTTTCTAACGTATCAACTTTTCTGATAGCTGTCTTTTCA
>JAJOOD010024672.1:0-28905 GCA_029582525.1 Solanum tacnaense
AGAATTCTTGAAGAGTTTAAGAGAGTTACCAAGAACACAATTGAAGAATTCTTTAAGATTTTAAGCGAACTACCAAGAACACAATTGAAGAATTCTTGTAGAGTTTAAGCGAGTTACCAAGAACACAATTGAAGAATTATTGAAGAGTTTAAGCGAGTTACCAAGAACACAATTGAAGAATTCTTGAAGAGTTTTAAGTGACCTACCAAGAACACAAATGAAGAATTCTTGAAGAGTTTAAGAGAGTTACCAAGAACACAATTGAAGAATTCTTTAAGATTTTAAGCGAACTACCAAGAACACAATTGAAGAATTCTTGCAGAGTTTAAGCGAGTTACCAAGAACACAATTGAAGAATTATTGAAGAGTTTAAGCGAGTTACCAAGAACACAATTGAAGAATTCTTGAAGAGTTTTAAGTGACCTACCAAGAACACAAATGAAGAATTCTTGAAAAGGAAAATGAAACTAAACTAAAAAAATTGATCCACTAACCACTACAAAAAATTTAGTCTAACCGCCGGCAAATCTCAACATTCAATAGGGCAACTTGAAATAATCCGTACGATCAAATTCCTCATTCCTGATGTCAATAGATAAAGTGAACCACTAATTTTAAAGATCAACAACAAAGTACACAAGTTTGCTGAATCACAAATTCAATCAAACCCCAAATAATTGAAAGTACTTACATGCAAAACCAAAAAATTGATACGAAAAAACGTGAAATTAAAAACATTGAGAGTTCAACATACTCGGCAAATCATCATACCTGTAATCAAGTGAAGTGGCAAGTATTTGAGCAAGAAAAAAAGGGGTTAGAAAATTGCAAGAAACTTGATTTTTGATCTCGTCGTCTAAGTGAACCGAACGTGAAGAAGAAGAAGAATAATATATATTTATAGCAAAGAGGAGAAGACAAATTGGGTGGACTGGTGTTGAAATTTAATTCAGAGAAGTTACTGAGTTTGTTAGATATTTTGTTTTCGCCCGTCGCTGTATAGGACAAGGGGAAAGAAACATGTGGACTCAAGAAGAAAAAGGAGGGAAATAAAAGGAAAGAACCCTCTAGCGTTATGTGGAATCGTATTAGGGCTTGTTTGGTTTGTTTGCTACCTATATATGAATTCACATAATACATAAATAGATATTTTAAATTAGACTCAATTAATAAATAAGTATTTTAATTTTGTAAAATTACAACAAAATAATATAGTTATCCACACAAATGAAATTTAAGGACATAATGTACACAAATTTTATCATTATCTCATAAAAATAAAAAAATTGATTATAAAAAACCCGATTCGAATGCAAATGCTTATGGTCATAAAATAAAAATACATTCATAGTAATTATGATAAAGGTAACTATATAAAATACCTTATTTAATAATCATGGATAAGGGTAAGTAAAGAAAAATACACTTTATTTAATAATCATGGATAAGGATAACTAATATAGTCAGATTGACTAATAGTTTGGGAGGTCAAAACTGTTAGAAGTATTTCTAAACTATTAAACCAAAAAAAACTAAAAAAGGTAGCTAGCTTTTGAAAAGCACATTTGACAAAAATGCATTTAGAAGTACTTCAAAAATATTTGTCCAAACACTGGTTATTGTTTTTTTAAAATATATATATATTTATTTTTTAAATTTATTGATCAAACACAAATTGATTTTCATTAAAAAAGAAATTCTAAAAAATACTTTTAAAAATAAATTGATTTTAAAACTTTGATTAAACAAGTTATAAAATAAAAAATAATGCCACTTAAAACAAGTGGTTCATACATTATTATGCATTCCCTAGTTGTACTCACATTATTATTCAATGTATAAACAATTTATGCATTATAATTTTTGTGTAATTAATACGTGAATTAAATGATTCTTAATATCTTTAGCTTGGATATGGAAATTCGTTTGCGAAGTACCGAGCTTGGAATTTGGACTTTAAAGTTCAAATGACATAATTATTTCAAATTAAAATATTAATTTTGATGTAAAATTTATCCAAACGAGTATATTAGTTGTGCCATAGATAAGTATCATTTTAGTTTATTTTGAAGAACAATATATTTAAAGTTTAAATATTTTATATTTTCAATTTCACAAATTATTATTTGAACTAATTATGCTTCGACATAAAAAAAATAATCGTACAGTTGAAAATGCTTTCACTTTAAAATACACAAACATAACCAACTTATAGTTTTTAAAATTTTTATTGAACAAATATTTCCCAATTAACGAGGCTCTCTTCAATTTTTTATTTTTTTTTTGTCTTTTCTTTTTCTTTCTTCATGTAAACTCAAAAAAGTTTTAAAAAAAAATAATTATAATGAAAGAGATGCATTTCAAAATGTGTTTTTGACAGTGGAAGGCGATGATCCACCATTTGAAAGGTTGAAAAATGACTAATCAGATGTTTGTCCATATTTTAACGTGAAATTTGAAAGAATAATTTTGGTTAACAATTGAAAAATAAATCATTTGAAAGTTGGACCAGTTTTGTTTTGTCATAAATACAAATTAGAGTTGCATTTTACTATCTATCAATACTTTGGAGTGAAAAATATTATTTTTTTAATTTTTCAAATTCATAAAAATTCTTATTGGATTACGAACTTTTATGGCTAAACACATTTTTCAAAGTTTAGTCCCCAAAAAAGTAAAAAAAAATGATGGTCAAACACCTTCTTAAGTTTCTTATTTCTTTAAAAAATTGACTTAAATAAAATTTTCATATCACCAAAATTCAATGGAAAAATCACATTAAATGATTTAGCAATTTTATAGATGAAATGTCAATAGTTGAATAATTTTTGAGTTACTTATAGATGAAGAATATTTTTTTGTGAGTGAACTAACCTTAGTTGAGTAAGAAATTAACTTCACTTTTGGTTCAAGATTTTTTAGTTTTTGTTTATGGGAGTTGGAAAATTTCACGGAGTCGAAAACTATATGGGTATGCAATTTTTTATCTTTGTTCAGTTGGGTTGGATAAAAAAAAATTGAGTCAAGAATCAAAGTTGAATAACTTTTTAAAAGAGATATTCATAATTAGCATTTAATCATGTAAATGTATGTTCAATATATATATATATATATATATATATATATAAAGGAGGAATATAAAGAAGGTGATGTGACACCTTTCTATGACCTCCATTCATATTTATTTATTTTTCTCTTTTTCTTGACATGTTTTCTTGTTTCTTTCAATTATTTTTTTCTTGCAAAATCATCTTCTTAACTGTATACTTCTTCAATTATATAAATTCTATTCTTAAATTAGTATTAATAATATTCATAACTCCCAAACCTTTCATATTCATAACCTCTCAAGCCTTTCATATTCATAACCTTTAATTATTTAATATAGAAGGTTATATTAACACTATAAAATCACACTAAAATTGTGTGTTATTTTGTAGTCATCTTGGGTTAGAGAATTAGTGGCAAATATGTTACAATATTTTTAAACTTTGAGGTGCATTATCTTTCCAAATATAATTTCATATATTACTTATGTCAAAGCATATTTTTGTTTCTTTTGGATAAATTATTTTGATTTGTCATCTTTATGATTCTCTTTGTAACCATAAAGATGGAGAATCATTTTAGAACTAACAATTTGTTAATATTTTTCTTGACTCTTGTATATAGGATGAAATGAAATCATCCAGAGATGGAGATTAATGAATTTTGCACTATATAGATTGATTATTTATGATTAATATTGAAAGAGTTTTGCATATGTCATTTAGCTTTGCATATAAAACGCAGCTAGTTTTCCGTCATGGATGTCAATGGGGCGGGTACGGGTTGAGCTCAATCACTGATACGAAAGTTCACCTAGACTTGACATCTTTACCATCGCCCAAAGCCCACCGACATTACTTGTTGCAAGGAGAAAACAGACAAGTGAATTTATTAATCCGTAGTATAACGTAGAAGGGGATTCACATTTCACCTTTTGCAAGTCAACCGGGGGTTGGATAAGTAAAGTAAAGTAATTTGAACTCAATCCATACGCACACATGAGACGGATCCGAGAGTGAGTAAGAAGAAAACGGAAATATATCAAAGAGAGAGAGAGAGAGTGTGTGTGTAAGATCTAAGACTGAAGAGTAAAGAGGGAGCTGACCATTTGATCAGAAGATGGGCTGCTCGTTTTCCGGTTTGAATGCTCTATACGACGCCGTAAATGGTGGTGGCGATGTTTGGATCAATGAGAACCGATTCAGAATTGTCAGGCAGCTTGGCGAGGGTGGTTTCGCATACGTTTTCCTTGTCAAGGAGGTGATATCTGACCCTTCTAATCCTGGCGTTTCCAAGAAATTTAAGGATTCTTCTCATATATCTGGTAATTTTTTTCTCTCCCTGCTAATCATGACTAACAGTTGGTTCAGCCATTTTGTTCCTTTTCTCCAATTGTATGCATTTGTTTTGATTTTTGTTACTAATAATTAGAGTCAATCTTAATTGCTTATATGATCTTTCAATTGTGAGGAGTTGCTGGGGTTGGGATGTTTGCTCTTGATTGCTGTGCCTTCCCACCATCCAATGCTTTTCTATTTTTGTTTTATTGGATCGGAATATTATTTGTATTATTGTATATGTAAAGGTTAATCATCTTCAAATTTCGGATTTTGATAATTCTATGATGTTAGAATTGGCAAAGATTGCTCAAGTTTCTATTTACTGGAGTTTGGAGGTATTGTACTCTAGAATGTGGTTCTTTCCCGTGCAATTGTATAGTTTGCTGCAGTGACCTTGCCTAAACTTAGGAGCTCTTGGGTTTCTTATTTCTTTTTTTTCTTTCTCTGCTTGGTTTCCTTACCATTTCTACTTACATTTCCACTGGAATAGACTTTGGTGGTTTATTAGCCCACTCTAATCTGATTAACGGAATCTTTCTCTTTGGAGAAGTGCAAAGAATAAGTTGTCTTTGAACTTGGTGTACAATCATTGTAGTCATTTCTTTTATTATGTAAAAAAATTATTGAAAACTCTCTGTATGTCCAGATGATGGAACTTATGCCATGAAGAAGGTTCTTATTCAGAACAGCGAACAGTTGGAGTTGGTTAAAGAGGAGATCCGTGTTTCATCTTTATTTACTCATCCCAATCTGCTTCCTCTGCTTGATCATGCTATCATTGCAGTCAAGGTAGTTGCTGCAATCACCTTGCCTCCCCCCCTTCCCCATAAGCTCTGTGTTTTGATCTCTTTAGTAATACACTGATGAGTGATGTCCATGTCTAGGCTCTGTGTGAAGTGTAAACAAGAGTGTTTTGCACAATTAGGTGGTGGAAAATTAAATTGGGACTGTGGTATCATCCATGATAGGTTTATCTTATCCATTACCATTCCAGGAGCTCTTAGGTGTACTTTGAGGATCTGAATCCTCTCTTAAAAGATATTGCACTGTTCAGTCTTAAAGTGATGTGAGAATTCTAAAAATACCAAAGCTTGAACGATCATGTGGAGTGTCAAACAAAGTTATCTCTGTAATACTTTTCTTCTTGAGAAACACAACTCTTCTTCTTTTTCCTTTTCTTCTTTTGTGGTTTTTTTTGGGGGAGGAGTGTGGTGGAGGAGAATGGCAAATAATCACAGGAAGTGATGAGGTATTGCTCTTCCAACACTCTCTGCTTATTGAACATGGAGTTTGAGCAACTCTCAGTTGTCATTTATGAAAAGGCTATTTATAATCATGTTATGGGCTTTTATAGCTGTACTGCATATTATGTCCCTGTTGATTTGCGTCTTCCTTGTACCCTTTCCTCTACCACATGTTCTATTTCCATTACATTCTATCTAAATATCTTACTCTGTTGGATAGGCCGGGCCAGATCAGTCCTGGAAGCATGAAGCTTACTTGTTGTTTCCAGTACATTTGGATGGGACATTACTAGATAATGCCACTGCCATGAAAGCTAAGAAGGAATTCTTTTCCACTTCGGACGTTCTTCAAATATTTCGTCAGGTGAATTAAGGACCAATATTTTTGCAAAACTGCATTTTCATGGATTTTTGAGAAAATACAAGGGGAGGACAAAATCAATTCTGGAGCCTAGAAATGTATTTTAAGAAACAATGTTATGCAGCTTTGTGCAGGACTCAAGCATTTGCATAGCTTTGATCCTCCTTATGCACATAATGATGTCAAACCTGGTAATGTCCTGCTAACTCATAGCAAAGAACAGCCACCTCTTGCAGTATTAATGGACTTTGGAAGTACACGTCCTGCAAGAAAGCAAATCCGCTCTCGTCAAGAGGCATTGCAGCTGCAGGTACTTGATTTCTTTTTTAATTGTATTCATACTTTCTGCTAATTCATATGCCTGTAAACTTCAATCAAGTTCCTTCTTTTGAACATGTCTGTGCTGAATGTTTTCTCCTATGCTATTGTTTTTACAGGAATGGGCAGCTGAGCATGTTTCCGCGCCCTTCCGAGCACCTGAATTATGGGATTGCCCAAGCCAATGTGATATTGATGAAAGAACTGATATCTGGTCATTAGGCTGTACATTATATGCAATAATGTAAGAATCCTCTCAATTCTTTTTAATATTTGAAGCTAGCTCTCTGTAGAAGCGAAAGAAAATCCTTTGTCCAGTACATAGCTGATAGTTGCGTCAAGATTCTCCAAAGTTGATTCGACTATCCTATTTCTTGCACCTGTTGCGCATGTACGTAGCACTAGTATTTTGGTGCTTGTACTATGCTGTAGTACTCGGAGCTGATTCTGAAGTATAAATAGATGAGAAAATCAGGTAGTAGATAACAAGTTTTGTTAAGTATAACTTAAAAGGGGTTGGTCTTACACTACAAATAGAGCTCCCTACTTTTTCCAATTTCCACTGAGACTACTAATCATGGCAGTACTTTTTATCTTAACAGAGACCTAGTTTAATTTTCATCAATTTTCAGGTTTTATTTTCTTTCCGAGACAAATTAATTAAGTTGTCTCCTACCATTGGCATTTCAAAGGTGGTGACATCTCTTGACCATGAAAGTGGTTTCCGTGTGGTGTATATCAAGAAGAAGTAACAGAATATTTATATTATCTCTATTGCAGGTATGGAGTATCTCCCTTTGAATACGCGCTTGGGGAATCTGGTGGAAGTCTACAGTTGGCTATTGTAAATGCACAGATAAAGTGGCCAGCCGGGCCTAAACCTCCATATCCAGAAGCCCTTCACCAATTCGTGACATGGATGCTTCAGCCTCAGGGGACAGTTCGACCTCGCATAGATGATATCATAATTCATGTTGACAAATTGATCTCAAAATTCTCCCATTGAAAAGATAGGACAAGATTTGTGGGGTTAGTTTACAGATGAATCATCTTATAGCATCATTTTAGCTTATATTACATAATTTACTGCAAAGTTACTATTCATTCTTGACTTTTCCCTGTTGAAATGTAAGAGAAGCAGCAATATTTTGCTCTTGTTTAGGTTATATTTGTGGCAAGAGGCTTTGCCAATCATATGTTCTTTCTTTAAAATTATTGTTTATAGTTGGTCAATGGTGAAATATTTAGCTGTTTAGACTTAATTTAGACTTAAGAGGTGAAGCGATTGAAACGAATTAAATTGACAGTTCATCCAAAGAGCATTTCAAGATATACATATTTCCAACAGTGTAAATTTTTTCTTATACATACAGGCAAATACTCATGAATGGAACCCAGAATAAAGAATTTCGCTATAATTCCCTATGTTTAATTTGTTCATCAACATCAATTAATGCTGCCTCTACAAGAAATATAAAATATTTGAATGCTTCAAACATCAGCCTGAACCATAAATCGTACTTTTGATCTTAGCTACTGAAGGATCAGTCTTTGTGCTCATCATCGGATTCAGAATCTGCAGATCATAAACAAAAATGCAGTGTAAGATCACAAGCTATCATGCTGGAAGTATATATGATCAACGAAACAAATGATTCTTTTACCTTCTCGAACATCATCAGTAATATGGCCTCTTGATAGGATTTGGTTCTTAACCATCCGCAGTATGATTTTGAACCAAAAGAGGTGAAGAACCAGCAAGCACATCAGCAATGCATTGAAAACAAAGTAAAGTATGATCCCAGTAGTCCGTTCCTTCTCCATATCCAGTACAAAAGGAAGTTCGTAGCTGCACAAAGTTGAAAGAAATAACGAATCTTAGAAACAATGAACTAACAGAAAACAAGCTTACTGTGAATGCAGTTGGTAGTGAACTCACCATGTGCTTCGGATTATCCAGAAGGGATAGCAGATTATACGAAGTGATGTAAAAGCCAACACGAAAAGAGAGAAGAAAATATCAGCAATCAAATCAAAGCCACTGTATTTCGACATCTTTGCAATTTCCATGAATACATCACTTCCGTCATGAAGTGCTAGAACCACTGATCCAATACGCGCAAACCTGCAAAACAGAAGGTTCAGATTCTTCAAAACTCACTCACACAAACACTTTTCTGCAAAATAACAGCTGAGAAAATGGCTGTACCCGTATACATAAGACAACACAATGAGTGATACTGTTGCTAAATGGTGAATTATTTGAGCAGCAAAATCTGAGCGTCTTGTTTCCCAATAAAGCGTTGCGAATATGGAGTACAAGTAGAATCCTCCAGCATACATGTACAACAATTTCAGCTTTAATCTGCCAAATTCGAATTAACCAGGTTATAAACACTCTGTTCCTGATTCAGATATCAATACAAAATCTTCAAAAAATGAGAAGAACCTTACTTCATTTTCAGATTAGGCCAAACCAGATCTCCAGGTCCTGCCCAGAAATACCGACTATCTGTGAACCAAGGCTCATTACAAGTCACAGAAAGTGCAAGTAGCTCAGCAGATAGAAAATATACAAATTTCCATGCTGACTCTTTGAATTTGTTGATCTTCTTCCTCTCTTCACGACCGTTGATATTTACAACTGCGTTCTTTCCAAAAATCATGCGCTTAGCCAATGCCTAGCATCAGAGTAAACAATATAAGCCCGCATCCAAATCAATCTCAAATTTCAAACAGAAAAAAAACAGAGTGGGAGGAAGAAAACTGGGAAATTTTTTTATCCAAATCAGTTAGCCAACCAACTGAGTTACTGTATAAGAAAAACTTGAGATTTTTGTTTACCTCGAAAACAAATCTGTCGAGTATAAATCGAAGAACGGGGAAGAAGAGAGCGAAAATTATGAGAAATTTCAAATCCTGGTACTCAGGGAAAGACTCTTTCTCCCAATCAACGGCGTGATACAGGTTTTTCATCTCTGGCTTCTTTTTAAAAATCTGTTGAGATTAACTTTTTCTTCTTCTTCTTCTATTGTTGTAGTTCAAATGAATTGCAGAACAAATTTTCGAATTGTTAGGTTGTAAAGAGCGAGGTGATGATTTTGTAGCAAAAGCCATGATTCTCTTTGAAGATATGTCCTGGAAGTTTCGATTGAATAATATTTAGTAGAAAAATCAAATTTGGCGGGTCGACTCTTTTGAATAAAAAATTAAGTAGTATTAACTTTTAGTCGTAATTGGGTCGAAAGGACAAGAATCACGACATCATTGATAGGAAAAGACTCCTTTAACATCCCAACTGTCAAACATTTCTTTCTAAGCAAGACCTAATAATACAACCCCACGAATATGTTTGATCATGTCGATTTTATATATATTTTTAGATGTTTGAACAAAATAACTTATAGATTAGCTAAATTTTCTATTTCTTGGTTGAATAAGATCTTTTGGATGAGTCTTTCTCGAACTCAATTGTACATGATGTTAAGGGTACCATTTGAATTATGTAGTTCCTTAATCAATAATATAAAGTGGTTAGTTTCGATGAAAAAGATAATAATTAAGTTTTTCTTTTATCGAAATTTTCTTTAAATACAAAGTAAAAATCAAACTCTCAGTGAACAAGTAACCAATTTAATTAATTGAATTATTAAGATTCTTTTGAATTTCATGATAATACTGTCATAATATAGAATAAATGATATTTGATCGAGTATTTACGTAAAGATTCTTAAATCTTAAGCGTGGGTTGTACAACAATTTTACCTCAATCATCTCGACATGTCAAATTAAATTGACTCGACTTTACTAAAATAAATATTTTCATTTGTTGAAAGTTTAGGTGTGATTGTCGTTTTCAACGTGGGTTTCTTGTGCATTTCCTGTTAGTGCTTTTATCAAAAAATAAATAATATTAGATGAGTGACTTGACCCAAGATTGATTTGTTAAATTTTTTTGAGCTAAATAGGTTAAAAGAAGAACAATTTTAACAAAGTTAATTTGCGATTCAATATTTAAGGGTAGTTGAAAGTATTTTATATATTTCTCAATATTGTAAATAAAAAATAGAACCAGAGGGAAGAAAAGTAGACTTGAGTAGGTTAAATTGAACTACAACTCAATTTTATTTGTCCATAATGTTAATTTGGGATTCCTATTAATTTTGTTAATTATTTCTGTAAAACTAGCTAACTAACCTTAATTAATTCATTTTCATTTTGTTCATAGCTTCTTGCTTCTTCAACTTAATTGCAAATTTACCTCTGACCATTGAACTTGACATGAGTGGACTTAGCTTTAAAATTTAGTATGTTAGTTCTTTCTACCAAACAATATCTTATCTGGACACCTAATCTAAACCAACTAAGCCAACTAAATTACTTGAAGTTGAAGCATAAAGGGTTTTAAATTAGTCAATTTGATAATACAATCGGTAGAAAATCTACGTAACAATAATTCAAAATATTTCAACTTGACTTATCTAAATAAATTCATATTTAAGTTTAAATAAAGACTTCTCCCATAATTAAACTACTTTTTGTTTTATGAGGTCCTACGAAGTTCGAAGTTGAACTCCAATACAAACACCAAATCATGAACACCCGATAGAAAAAAAAACTAAAGAAAAAAGGAATTTACTCATGTAGAGTAGAAATTAACTAGTACACTTGCCTGCATTTTCAAGGCATGTAGAAATTCAGTTTGTAGTTCATTAATTCTAACTTTTCAAGTTATAATTTAATTTTGGCATCCCAATATATTACATGATCATTAAGTTGAGACTAGTGATATTTGACTATCCTAACCAAAAAAGGCCAAATGAGGCTTATCACTAATGATCTAAGGCCAATAGTGTGTAACAAAAAAAAACCAAGCTTATCCATTGCTATCTCTAATAACCTCTCCTCCACCACTTTGTCCTTGTATACAACTCCATTTCTTACCTACTAACCGATTTAGAAACAAACTCTAAACTAATTAAGCTTATAACTAAATGACGTAATACTGAGATACACATTCCGTTCATTTTCATTTGTTATATTTAAATTTAACATACTCATTAAGAAAATAATAATTTACATGATTATTTATCACTCTATATCTCTATTAATTAATATTTCATATTGAATCTTTGATAAAATATATATCTTTTTTGCCCTCAAGGCCTAGCTCAAGTGGCAAAAGGTGGAGGATTTGTGGCTTAGGTCGCAGGTTCAAGCCCCACACCATGCAAAGCGAAGCCCGGTATTTAAGTGGAGAAGGGTAGAGGGGCGGGCCCATTATCCACCGAGTTTAGAAGGCTGTGATTGGTCCAAAGGGCGGGTCATAGACGGATTTCTCGGTTATCAAAAAAAAAAATATATATATCTTTTTTCTTAATGTATAAAAGTGATAAATAAAAATAAAAATTTATTTATGAAATAGTGGACAAATATAATTTTGAATTGTGACAAGAAAAAGTCAATCCGTTAAAAATAAGAAAACAAGTCACACACGTAACGGTTAATAAGTACACATGTTGACATGTTTGAAGGCACGTGGAACAACTCACTAATTCCCCAACTAATTCTTTTAGGTTTTGGTCTTTACCATTTAGTTTAATTTCTTGCATTTTCAAACTTCACTATAAATCCCCAAAGCTTCAAGATTGAGTTGAAAGGTTGCCACCATCATCATGTTTTGTAGCTTCTCAAAAACGTTGAAGGCATAATGAAGGTAGATTTCTACTACAATGATTTAGTGCTCTTTCTATTTCAAACAGAAATTTATGTGTTTTTAATTTATCAATTTCTTTTTATTTAACGTTTTTTTTTTTGTTGAACTTGTTGTGGTATGAGTAGCAATTTTTATAATGTACAATAATACCAATGATGAGAAATTTCTTTGCCCGGATCATATCATTTTTGGAAGCCTTTTATTGACACAAGTAGAACATATATTAATACTAGTTGATTTGAATAAACTCAACACAGATTTTTCTGGTCAAAATATGTATTTTCCAGCCAGATTATATTTTATTCTCTCCATTTTTTTTAGTTATTGTGATAAGATTTGACAGAACTCTTAAAAGAAAGAATTAATAAGGCCAAAATTGGAAAATGTTAAGGGGCCTCTTAATCATTATCTATATATGTCTCTTAATTCCAGAATAATTTATGTTAAAGGTAAAGTTAGAAAAAAATAATTAATTCTCTCTTCATTATTTTAGTATACATTTCCACTAAAGAGGAACGTAGAGAGTATTAATTACCTATGCTTTAATTACACGTCTTTTATGGGGCAAAGAAATAGGAAAAATGATTTCTAAAGTGTTACTCCTATAAATAGTGTTTGGCTAAGCTTATAATCATTTTGAGTGTTTACGAAAGGCTTAAATGAGTCAAAAGTAATAAATTATTCAGCTTATAAGCACTTAAATTTTAATTTGGCAAAGATAATTATTGTTCTATCATTAATATTTTTTAATTCTCAACCACAATTTTATATTTGCTAATTTATTTTTGGTATTTATAAACAGGATATCAAAGAGATAATAATGTCCAAATTCATCTAAGAAGCACAAACGGCCAAAAAGGGCTCTTAGAGTTCCCCTGTTTTTGCTTCCCCACATGATTTAACTCTGCCAAACCATTCCACCCCCTTTAAAAGAGTCCCATTTTACCCCTTCTGCAAATAACACATTGTTTTGACATTTCTTAATTAGCTACGAAATTAGAAGTTTCAGATTCCCAAAGAAATTTGAATAGCATATGGACTATTACAATGAAGAAGTTACTCCAAGCTCTGCATCAAATTCCACAATGGCTCACATCATCGATGGTTGCGTTGCGATTATCTTTGGGGTTTTTGCTCTGTTTTGCCTGTTCAAATGCTGCTGCTACACTGAACAGGAATTTTCATCAGAAAAGATTGAATTGCCATCAATTGCACCAGTTGGTGATCAACATGATCATAGTAGGCTTGTTATCATGCCCGGGGATCGAAATCCTACCTGCATAGCAATGCCTGCTTCTTCACCTCGTCGTCATCATACTCATGATGGTTGATTTATGTTTAGATCTTAGTTTATTGGTCCCAAATGGGATAAAGGAGGAGGGTGCATTTAGCGTAAATCTAGATAAATTATCACGAGTCTTGACAATATTGAATATGGAGCGACATGTATCGTGAGAATTCATATATTCAATCCTAACTGGCTTGGAATTAAGGCGTTAGTGTTATTATAGTTCTCGAACTTTGAATTAGTAATCCAAAATTAACCCTCTAGTACTTTTTTTTAGATAATAAATCAACAATTGGCAACTAAAATGTTCTTTACTTTTTTGAAAATGGGGGAGGGGATTTTAACGTGGTGATGGGTAACACCAATATTCTGCCTATGGCAAGGTCCATGAGGGGGCTGGTGTATCCTGTATCCAGGTCGGGGTTATGCTCGAATATGAGTTTGTTTGGTGAATTTAGCTAAGAAATAAAATTGTGTATTTGCTATCAGCTATAACTTTTGGCACGATAGTAAGTGTTTCATCCTAACATGTGGAAAATCGAACTATTGAGATTTCTCTATAGGCACTAAAATCACTTGCCATCAATCATTTGTCTTTGATTCTTATTGCTCTTTATAATTCTAATCTGATCATTACTGGATTAACATTACTGGTACATAATTAATGTGAAAGTAAGTTAATTAGTAGCAGATTCTATTATCCATTTAGCTCCTTAACCTTTTTCTTTTCAGAGCAAAGTCTATTTACTTTGCTTTATAAATGAGGTTTTAAATTAGGGATTCTATTCCTCATTTGTGAGCATACTGTTAATTGGAATTTAAATACACATTCTAATGGATAAGTTCAACTTAAGTACAGTATTTGATTAGATTAAAGTAGGCAATAAAGAGAATAAATTAAAGGGCAAGAGAATATTAGGCACCATAATTTACATGTTCGTGACCAGAGGCCTTACCAAAAGTCATACAAGATTCATCCTTTTGTTTCCATATAATGGAATATTTCCTTCCCTTTTTAGGTGATGCTTCTTTTTCCCTAGAGCTGTGTTGGAGAATAGGAACATAATCCGTTAACTTCGTATTTGTTATGAACAAAAAATGTTTTCTAAGTCGTAGTGAATCTAGGATTTTCATTTGTGGCCTCTAGGAAAATAAGTGATTTTTAAAATTTATTTTCTGTATTTGACCGCTAAGTAAGCAAAAGATAGTCTAAAGAGCAATATATAATTAAGAAAAATACTATGGAAATGGAATACGGAGTACAAAACAAACCATAACTATTGTTTCCAGCCATGAGTTTCTGTGTTGAGAAAGCATCTTGATTATCAAGTTCGACACCTGACAACCCCGAAGTGAAGCCTGTATTCTTCCAAACCCCCTATTCTTAGCATGACAAATATTGAATAAAGGAGTTATGAGGGGGACTGATTTAAGGGAACCATAATGGGGATTGGGAGCATTTGGAGTTGTGAGAATTAAGACGGTGAGCTTGGAATGTCACTTATGAAACTATTTTTTCCATACTTTCACTAGGTAGTCATTTTCTTATTTTTTAAGAAACTTGTTTTTCTAGAAAAAAATATTTTAACCAATTAAAGTCAAGAACGACTAACTAGCTTGAAGGTTGATAACAGAATCATTAGAGCCGCAAATGTAACTTCCCAACTATGTTATTTGGATTCAGATAGGTTCGTCTTGGATTCTTCAAAAGTAGTGTATTTTTTGAGAATCCGACACATCACACAGGTGCGGCAGTATTTTTGGATACTCAGGGCAACATAGCTTCCCAATAACATATCTGCCCTTTCATATTTCCAAAAGAAGTATTTTTCAACTTGATATTAATAATTATAAACTTAAATGTTCGATGGGCCAAGTTAAATCTTATATGAGATTGAGGGAATATATATATCAGGTAGAATCATATCATCCAAATATGTGCAATATCCACAATTAGTTAATTCTTCTAGTGTCTATAAAAAGCCAGTCACTTAGCTGATTTCATGCAGAACACAAGCAAAAATACTTTTAAAAAAAGGCAACTAAGATACAAAGTAGGAAGCAAAAAATGAATTCAACAGGCACTTCAGCTGAATTTTGGCAATGGAACTCACCAATTCCATACATTTATTTTGGTCTAGCAGTCATTGTCGCTACCATTGCTTTTGCATTAATTTTTCTCATTTTCTGTGGCCAAAACTCTGCTTCAACAGAGCATTTGGTTGAGACTGATGAGGAAATTAAGAAAAGACATCAAATAAATGTCCTAGATCCTGAGCCTAAAATTGTGGTAGTTTTTGCTGGAAATTATAATAAGCCTTTGTATATAGCAAAGCCTCTTACTTATTCTCCAAGAGCTGCACAAAATGTCTAGTCCACCAATTGCTCCTCTTTTTTGTTTGACATATTCGAAATTCAGTGGCTCAACTAATTCGGGATAAATTGTGAACTCATGTAAAGTACTTCCTACCAAAATGTTCTCTAATTGTATCCAAACTATACCACCGCACCTAGTAATAGAGACAGAATTTTCACTAAGGGATTGCACCCTCAATGGGTTTTTTTTCTCCTAGTAACATGTTTATTCCTGTCTGGGAATTAGCTAATTAGGTGTACAGTTATTAATGTTTTTTTTTTTTTTAATATGACAAGATTTTAGTACTTTACAACTATGCACATGTTCAATGAATGCATTAAAGAGTTCAAGAAACTAGCAGGAAGGTGTTGTTGAAACACTTTTCAGCACTTTTCAGGGTGGTCGAACCTAAAACCAGGACAGTAAATAAAGTACAATAATTAGGATAACAACATGAAAAAAAGAGTGAATTAAGGAATTTTATATGTGTTAAACGAATTAAAAACCTTTCTAGTGTGAACGACAAAGATTTGTCATATCTATGTTTGACTTGAATACATACAAAGCATTATCTTATTGCTCAAAAAATTATACTCTGGCACTCTACACCCCATAAGCCGAGCTAGAGGCACAAGGGGTTCATCCAAATCTTCTTCGCAAAAAAATTACACACTCTATATTATTTTTTATATAAATAACAAATGTGGAATCTCCTAAACTTTTTTGTGTATATTGATCTCTTAGTGAAAATTCTGACTCTGCCGTGAATACAGAGGCAAAAAGAAGGAAGAGGGAGGGAACTAGTGTTTAATTAGATTGGATCTTTCCAGCCTTGGGATATTTGTCCTATTGTCAAAAAGAATTTGGAAAAGAACATCACATGGAGCCCAAGACATATGCAATACAAGATATGATCTCTCAAAAGGACAAACAGCAAGAATAATAGATGGGCCTTGCCTGTCTAGCATTTCCTTATAATAAGCCATGCCTTAGGATTACAATGTGAGAAACAACTAAAAAGTCATTAAGAGGCAAGACATGCCCCATTTCAATATATCCTCAACTGGTTAATTAATACTCTTATTTGCACCTTCCCTTGGAAAAAAAAAATGACTTCTTTGGCTTTAATAAGCTTATAGAAACTAACATGAATGCTTACAAATACTTTCATAATTAATACTATCCTAAATTCTAGATCTAACCACATTCCAGATCACCATTTGAAAATGACAGTACTAACAAGGAAAGAACCATAAGTTATTACACCCCGTTTCAATTAATGTGACATAATTTGACTCAGTAGAATTTTATGTGAAAAAATGAAACTCGTGATTTTAAATATATCATAATATTTGTGTGACGATAAAGCATTTCTCATTAAAGGCAAATTGGAAAATTTATACTTAAGATATTCCCAACCGTAGAAATGTATCGTTCTTTTCAAAATGAACTAACAAAGAAGATATTCTTTTTGCACCAATTTATGTGACATATTTTAAATTTTGAGATTCAAATGAATTTTTCTTTGACTGTAATTTTTTCATATGTCACTTAAATTTGAATTGTAGAGATTCCATAATTTTATTTGATCGTAATTTTCAAATATATTATTTTTTTTGTTTCTAAAAACTTAAGGATTTCATAGCAGAATTTACAATCAAACTAAATAGTTTGACTCTCAAAATTCAAAATGTGACCGAGAGAGTAGTATATATAGTACCTGTATAACAAAATGGAAAGTAAAAGATTTAAGTTGCACAATTACTAATCATGAGTGAAAGATTGCACCACCAAGGGGTGCGGTAAAATGGATGTAATTCCTCCATTATTGACTAGAGACCTTAGATTAAAATCTTGAAAATAGAAGGAAAAAAAAAAACATGATAAGAAGCACGAATCTGAATTAGTTCATCAATAATTTTTGAATATCAGAATTAAACAAAAATAGAGCAAAAAGTTGTGAAATTACAAATGGATCATATAGTATACTTGTATGTACTAGCAAGAAAAAAACATTAGTAAAAATATAAAATAAAAGCTATGTCTCCTTGTAAAGTCACAGAACTTACTACAAGACAACTCCAGTTGGCTTACCTTCAATTTTTTTTCTAGCAGAAGAAAAAGCTGCATAATTTATTTACTCCCAACCTCTTGTTTTTATTTGACATGACATAGAAATAAGTATTGGCACTCAGAGAGAGGTCCTTTTTTTAGCTTTATTAACAGCAACAAAACAAAATAAAATAAAAAGTTTAGTATATATATATTTTCTTCAGAGTAGCATATAGGCTTGCACTCTCCCCTGCATTTTGCATTCAAAGCAGAGCTTCTTATTAAATGAGTCCACGTTCAGAATTCAGAGAAGTAAAGATATATATGTACCATTTTATTTTATTTTTTTACAACCTAAGTAATTAGCCCAATTTTCTGTCCTTTCATATTTACTCGATAGGTCGTTTTTTGTGCCTTTTGTTATTGTAAAAAAAACAAGTGTTTTCTCTATCATCTTTGACACCTTCTACCTGTCCCTCTGTACATGTAAATAATGGCGATGTAGTTGTACATGTACATATATATCCAAGTGGTGGTGAAAATTTAATTAAATTCAAAAATAAATAATTTTTCGAGGGTTGCTTTCAGAAGTAGTATAAGATTGGGGCATGTTTGTTCTATACAGGTGTTTTGATTCAGCTTTCTTTTGCCTTTTTAACATGTACCAATAAACTCTACTTTTTTGTTCTGTTCTTTTTACTTCTTTCTAAGATACTCTGTTTTTTTTTTAAAATTATGGACCCTAAGTCTCATATTTTTAATGAGGGGGAAGAATGTCACAGTAGTGAATCTGGATGGACAATGTACATTGGCTCACCTACGAATGATGAAGATGATGAGATGAATTGCGAAGGTGATTTTGATAATGAAGATGGTGTTTTAGGACAAGGTCGTCGCAAGAAGATAATTAATGATGATGATGATACTGATGATTCGATGGCGTCTGATGCATCTTCAGGACCAAGTCATCATGTTGTTAGAAATGCGAATAAGAGTACAATTATTCCAAAGGAAAAAGGTAATGGAAAAAGTGGTTCTAACAACAAAGCCAGCATGAAGAAAGGTAGTGGGAAGAATCAAGACAAAGGAGGGTACTCTGTTTTTTCAGCAAAAGTTCCATCCAGTAGTGAAAAGGTAAAGAAAAGTATTTGGAAGGGCAAAGGAAAATAAAACTTACTATAACTAGTAGTACTATATTATTATTATATATCTTCTCTTTTGTTATATTACTGTACTTAATTTGTATCTCTTGTGTTAGTACTTAGTGCAAAGTGGAATGTTAAGGATGTTTTGGGATTAGAAATGAATCAATTTTTTTTTGTTCCCTTTTGGTTGTCAATGGATATAATGCAGAGTTGATTTTTTATATGGTTGCTCAAGTAATAGTTATTACTATTTGATTTCGATTTTTTTTATTCGAGAAATCAACTCATACAATATAAGACGGTAAATTATCATGATATGTATTTGTCAGTTGAAAGATAGGAAATGCATTAATATTATATATCCTTCATTCATGACTCTTTGAATTATGTCTTTGTAGATATATCTAAACGCTTTACAATGCCAAGAAATGATGTATTAAGATTTAGTGACGGTATTGTTAGTTTCTTGTGCAACTCTACTAACTAATAATGTCCTTTTAAGTTTAGAGGTGGAGTAAAAACTTCAATTGTATGATTTTGAATTTTAGAATGATGATATCAAAATATAATAACTAGTAACTAAATTTAATATACATGCATATTTAATAGAGTTTTCGATACAAATACACAATTTGGACACTGTCCAAACCACAACCGGCTTCTGCCTCTGCCACTGCGTTTATCTACTATGTGGTACACCGTTCTTTGATCAACTATGATTATTATACTTGGGACTGATGATCACGTAGGACACTTGAATTTGAAAAGATCATTAATCCGTCCAAAAGTTACTTGAATCGATTGAGATTAGATAGATAAAAATGCACTAAATAATGGGTTATAGCTCAACTCTTACCTAATTTTATTTTTTAATTTAATTACCAAAAAATTATCTATTATAACTAAAGATAACATATCAAACAAAAAAGATATTATATGATAAATGTTTTGACAAGATTTCATTTTAGTCAACTTAGACTACATGTTCAGCTCAGATCAGTCCAACATATATATGACCTAAATTTTACAGGTCAAAAAGAACTAAGCAAAATAAATAGGCGAGTATTAGCCCGTCCAAATTTCAACTAATCAAGTGAATCATATTTTCTTGAACTAATTTTTTACACCTCCTGTCAACCTATAATGAAGCGGGATGACATTGTAAGTATGGAGTACTAACTTTTTTCTTATCATAATGCTAATCAAAATTCAACACCTTCGAAAGTAAAATGACGAACATTTTCACCATTAGGCCATAAGGGGCCAGTAACTATTACCATGACCATAAAACTTTACTAGCGCGAGATATTTATACCAAATTAATGAATGTAATACACTTGTTATTTGTACATCCTTTAATATATATGTTCTCAGTTCTCATTTTTAACTGCTAAAAGATCAAATTGCTCGGTTTGACTTCGTCAGAATTTTCATCACACGTACATAAATCGAAAACTTTTAGCCGTCCACAGACAAGATCTGCAAAAGGTCTTCCTCCTAAACTAAAGTATATGGAATAACATGAAATTCGAGTCACTGCCCATGCAAAATAAAAAGATTATCAAGTCAATGAAAATGAAATATACCCACATGGCCACATACTATGTAATTATTCTTGTTTAGTAGGAAGCAAAAACAATATGTTTTGTTTTCGGTAAACAAGATACTTAATATATTATTCCGTTCCACCTTATTTGACTCGGGAATGAAATTTAAGAAAAAACCTTCTTCTTTTTTTAAAAAAAAAAATGTATTATAAGATTTTTTAAAATTTGTAATATCAAACATGTCATAATATTTGTTTGGTTATTTAGCTTCTTCAATATTAAAATATGTCATTTTTGGAATGTTAAGGGTTGGGAGCATTGGGTTGAGGGGGGATCAAGAAATAAGAAATAATGAATTTGGAATATCACATATTGAATTTGTTTTCCAACTTTTATAGAAGAAGTCATTTTCCTCATTTTACGAAAATTATTTTTCAAAACATTTTGACTAAGTGAACGTGAAAATTAAAATATTTTTTTCTCCTTACCAAACACACCCAACAAGAAGAAGGTGTTGGGAATTAGTTTTGATCAGAGTGATTTCCTCCGTACCAAACATGTGGATTTGACAAGAAATTTGATTTTGTAACTCTTTATAAACTTTCTTTTTACGAGAAATCTTCAGTTATACATACACTTTTCTTGTATTTAAATTACAAGTGGACAAGAAATCTTATTTCCTCGACTATGACCTAGCTCCACGTGGAGGATTACACATGGGGTACGATGGAACATCCTGCATGCATCTGATTTGAAATTTAAATGTGGAAGGGTGCGGGGCTTTTTAATTGAACGTTGCAAAACGATTCCAAAACGGACCCCCAACCTGTCAACAGACTGGATAACGTGTCTGTCCAAATTAAAAGAAGGAACAATTAACGTAACTTCAGTGTTTTCCAAACATGATGCTCTGCTGCCTTTGGCTCTATACGTACTTTTGTATACATTGTATGTAGATGTAGAGCTGTTTCGTTACCAACCAAAGTTATGGTGGAGTAATAAATACTTCTTCATCCTTAACTCTCTGATTTGAGTCACTCTAGGTACATAGTCCCGTTTGTTAGGAAGCGCCCCCCAATGTGGCATTTTTCTGCGCGAATTTAAATTTAATTAGGCTTCTATATGGATAGCTTAATTTTATATCCTCTTTTACGCCCTCTTTTTTATTATATAAATAAAAATCCAAAGGAACCTTACCTAATCTTTATGCATACGCGTCACGATGATTATATTGTATATAAAATCAATTAATTAAGCCGCCGATATATTATATACTTCCTCTCACATGTTATAAGAAGTGAGTAGTTTAAATCATCTAGAATGAGTAACTATATTGAATTAATTGGCATAATGATTTTGTAAAATAGAGTAAGAACATGCTATAATCAGTTAAATTACATTTTTTTTTATCATTAAAGTATCAACGATTCAATGTGTATATATATATATATATATATATATATATTAATATGCGCGAATAAACGGAAAAATCTTCCTAGCTTCACATCATCATGTCTAGGTAGGGTGATAAAATTACTTTATAGTATAATTTATCCATTTATTAAGAGTTCAACTCAATTTGACTTGCTAAATTTTTACATCTAAAAATTGAGTTGATTTTAGCTAAATATGTAGCCTAAATAGATTTTTGAGAAATTGGCAAAAAAAAAATCGTTTATTTATGAAGCCATAATAAAGAAAAAATAATTAATTTTGTTTGGTAGTGTTATTAAATAAGTTGGTAAGAGTTGGATGAATAATATGACTCATTAGTTAATCCATCTTGACTCAAATAATTTCTGAGCGGGTTATATCGACCATCCATATATTAACTCAATTAAATTTGACCCATTTAACTTTAATATAATTCATCCAATATTTGACACTTCTAAACATAGATAAATAAATAGGAGAGACAAATTCATTAATTAAGTTTTATTGGTTTAACCTTTAAATTTTTTAACACTAACCCATTCTATTTCTGAAATTATGAGTTCAAACCTCATTTTTAAGTATTGGTTCAGATGAGCTGCATCTACGTACCCCTGGCAGGCATGACCTCTTTAACCTACAGATGGCCTAGCGACTGAAGTAGAGTAAATGTACGGATGACTTTCAATTTGAATTTTGTATATATATATATATATCTTAAAAAATTATTCATATAAATTCACGAGTTCTCAAAGTAGGAACAAGTGCATACATGGTTCTCAAAGATACCGGCAATAATAACACATCTAGTGTATTCCTATAAAATGGGATCCGAAGAAAAGATAGAGTATGCATAGACCTTCAGTGATAAAAACAATTATATTTTCATTAAGAAGATTGAAAATATAAAGAAATAAACATATGAGTAAGTCAAGACCGGGTATAATAGAGTTCTCAAAGTAGGAAAAAGTACCTACATGGTTCTCAAAGATAGGCAACAATAACATATCTGGTGTAATCCTATATAATGGGGTTTGAGGAGAAGATAGAGTCTACACAGACCTTCGATGATTAAAAAAGGATTTTCACTTAGAACATTCAAAATATTAAAAAGTAAACATACGAGTAAGTCAAAACATGTTTCAATATCTACTATATATATACATAAATAATGTAATTTTTCTGATACCCTAGGGTACCTCCGCTCATGCCTTATACCTTGGAGATAGAGAAGTTGTTTCTAAAGCAACATAAATCATTGTCAAGCAGCGTGTAGTACGTGTATTATTATCAAAAGATGTATAGTCAAAAGTAGATAGGAACTGATTTAATACAATATAATCTATTAGTTGGTTGTAGTTTGTAATATAGTGTGTATGACGTATTGTATGAAAATATTAAAGTGAGAAACGACGAAGAAGAGAATATAATGAAGGCATAAGCAGTAACAATCAAACCAGCTGAGAAGAGGAGTTGCACACTAATGCAGGTGTGTAATGTAATAGCAGCAGCTAGCGAAGAGTACTTATTAATAAATGCAAGCCCAGAAGAACCTGAAAGGCCAGACTCCATGTCATTGGGACACCATCTTAATTGCATTGGACAAAAATCAAAAGGCCCAAAAAAGTACCTTTAATTTGGCTACTTGCATGTGAGTATATCATATCATATCATGATGCTGGCTGGCTTTTTTTGGTCTCTTTTTTGCATTGCTCACATTATTTATATTCATAATTGGTTCAAACTTAGCTAGCTAGTGGGGAGATATATATAGTAGAGGGGGACATAGATTGTGAAACCCCGTTTGGGTTTTAGGGGCTTATGTTCCCTGTTGAGAATGACTTTCACTTATGCCTAACAACATCCCTTGTGTCTACTGTGTGCCCACTTCTGGACCCGTTCCAACGGTGAAACGCTTCTTCTCAAACGGAGTTGGAACCTAGCTACCTCATCTTCATTAATTGTGACAATATCTCTTTCAAACCTTAATTTAATTTGTTGTTTTTTTTATTTGGGCATAATATCTCCGGACCTACTTGTTATTAGGTACACATAATATTTTTGTCCTAATTAATTAACTCTGCCATTTTTATAGCTTTAGCTCTAGCCTAGACACTTATATACAACATCACAACTTTTACTATAATATAATGTTCAAAATATGAAGAAGTAAACACAAGAATAAACTTCTACTTTATATACTTGAGAAATAAATTTAATCATGTATAAAAATTGTCATTTTCCCGTGAAAGGGTACGGATGAAAACCCCCTCAGCATGGCAAAGAGAGTGTAACAATGTTCCGCTGAAGGGGTACGGATGAAACCAGTTGAGAAGTCCCAAATCGGTAGAGTAATGAAAAATTGGTCTCCTTATATGGACTTGGACAAGAAGTCCCATATCGGTAGAGGAATGGAAAATTGGTCTCCTTTTATGGACTTGGACAAACAGTGGCGCACGCAGGATTTTCATTAAGGGATGTCAATGGTTATAGTAAAAAAAATATACAATGAGGCTAGTAGGGCTTGAACGCATGACCTCATGAAGTGTTTGCAATCCCCTAACCAATAGACCAAACCTTCAACTTGTTTCAAGAGGTGTCAATTTATATATTTATATTTATTAAACTAAAATTCGACCACTATATGCAACGTAATTTTCCGACAAAGGGGTGTCGCTCGACACCCCTTGACCAAGTGTAGGTCCGCCACTGTGGACAAACCTTCCTTAATGAGCTAACTTTTGGGATTGAGTTAGGTCTAGGTGTCATATATTTACATGGTATCAGAGTCTGACCCATCCCAATTTGTTGCTTATGAATGTTGGGCCCCATTTATAAGTGTTCCCAGTTGACCCACCCCATTCGGATTAACCCATACATGCTTTGAAATTTGATGGGCCAGGCCCGGTTAATCCATTTTTTTGTGTGGGCTAGAAAATGATCGGCCCAGCCCACAAGTACTACACATATTTTATCGCGACTTGGTTTTTATCTTTGGGTGCAACTTTTTGTTCCATGATTTTTTTACAAATTTGGCATAAAAAAAAAATTATCCGAGAGGATTAATAGACTCAAAATGCTAAAAATATATTTTATTATTATAGAGATATCAAGGGGCACGTGATTACTAGTGCATCGCATATTTTTGTGTTGAGATCGTTTAGGGGTAAAAGCTGTCAAACTAGCTAAATATATGAGGATAATTTAAGTATGAACAGAATAAAAGATGTCAAGTCCAAGAGGTCCCAAAGGATTATGCCTTCATTTTTAAAAATTTCATGGTAGCTAGTAATATTGTTGTGCTATTTTTAAAAGGCTACACCTTTTTTATATAATACAAGTTGTTGATATTTTTATATATAAAAAAAAAGAGATCAGAATTAAGACCTCGTTGAATGTTGATTGTGTTTTGCAATTAGTCATTTTGGCTTTAATTTGGACATCCTTCACGAATTTTTCTATTTTGGCTTAATTTGAACAATTTTCTAGCTACGCCACTGTTGTTGATAAAAGATGCGCGCGCTCTCTCCTCTCTTGTTGAGCCAGACAATTGGGAACCTTCTTATGCTTTTTTATCAACAACCTTTATTGTATGCATAAAATTGAAAAGTTAACTGCCACACTGCACTCTTTTGATAATCAGCCATCAAATAGACGTGTCTTCGTACTATGCTGAAGACAGGTTAGAAAGAAGACGCTCTTGAATTCTTTTATCCCTCTTTAGATCACATTCCATAGAGTAGATTGAAATAACTTAATGACTTTACAATCTTTTTTTAATGTGCCTATGCACTCAAGTGGACAATTAGTTTGGAGATATGTACTTGATTGTCATTGACCTGACCAATTGCATTAGATATTTGGCTTTCTTTCCATGGTTGAAATAACCTCATTATTCAGAAAACTAAATGAACCATTTGGAGATATCTATTTAATGACCATTTATCGAGTTTAGCTTTCTTCGTGAGTTGAAATCTTATCACTTGATCTAGATTGAACAATTGAGCCATGTCTATGGAGGACTAACGATTTCGTCCTGTTTTATAGTGCTATGTCTGATGGATGCACAAGCTTTATTCACAAATTATAGTTGTTCTATTGTACACTCACTAGTGATCAAGAGTAGCTAAAAAATTCAATCACATTATAAGATGCATGCCTTGTTTTTCTGTTAAAATAGGAGGAATTTTATTTTTTGAAGCTGAGGGTCTTTTTCTTACTTACAGCCTCCTTTACCCTTCAATTCAACCCCAATCAACCACTTTGTAACTGCAGGGAGGAAGGGATGAAATTGAAAGAAAAAATTGTCATTGTCATTGGGGAAAATGCTTGGAGAGAACTTTAATATGTTACATTTACTTTAAAATTTTAAGAGTTGTCTTGTTTTATTACAAGTTCTATTCTTGGTTGTTAAGCAATCACTAATGCCTTCAACTGCATTTTATCCATATATCAGTGGATGAAGAATCATGAACATAATAATTTTTGATTGACCATGTTCTTATTAGAAAAAAAGATAATTTTGAGAAAGTACGCTTGAATCGTCATATCAAGAGTTCATGTAGAACAGATGCTTACTTGGTTTCTTTCGGTATTGAAGCTCTACAATTTTTTGGACTGCTTTTGAATGGGTGAAGTCTTTAGATGGAACATATTCATCATTCCGCTTGTCCCTTAATGGAACCAAACGTGGATGGTTGACAATCATGAATCATATTGTTGTGAAACGGGGATACTTATATTAAAAAATAACTAGTTATTACTAATGTTGATTTATTCAACTAATGAATATATATGTGTAAAAATTATGTACATTTGAAAGTTTATTATAACATGTTTAAAACAGTTTTATACTTTATGTATGAACTATAATTTTTTCTTTTTATAAGATTGTAAGAATTGTAGAAATTTAATTTTTTTCCCCAAATTGCGAATTTTGCATGTATATGATAAGAAAAGTTATTAAGATTCAAATCAAACATTCAAATAAAGTTTCAATTTCAAATCAACCTCAACCTCAACCCTAACCAGAGGCCGACCCAACTTTGAGGTAGTACGTGCACCCGTTAACTTCGAATTTTTTTTATGTGTATATACATGTATATTCTTAAATAAGAATCATATAATTAAATATGCGCCCTGAAACACATAAACTAAATTGATGTAGTAGTCCAACACGATTTATTGTGCTTCTTCACAACTCACGTGTCTTGAGATGAATTATGGATGTTAACGATTAACCAGCATTCATGTTACGTACTCAAATTCTGGGTTCGTCTCTAACTCCAACGGGCCTAAAAGTTTCAAACCTTTTTTTGAGATATTTTCTAGTACAAAAAATCTGCTAAAAGCTCACCGTTACTATGCTCCATAGTCCATATGATACGAAAATAAAAAAGGGCAGTGTGTAGTAAAGTTGAGGACGACGTGGCGCTTAGGGAACCGCGTTACAAGACTCGGACATTATTTTTTGAAATCTAATTTCTCCATTTCAGCCCGACGGAGTCCGAAAGCGTAGAAAAATAGTGTGAGAGAGAATGGCGAAGCTTTTATCCACACCTCGTCTCACCTCCATTCGCTTACGCAGAGTCACTTCCACTCTCTCCAAATCTTCTTCTTCTCCAATTCACTCTTCTCCCACTGTTTCCCCCATTTCTCTTCACTCCAATCCCCTTTTCTTCTCCCTCTACACTACTCCTCTCCTTACCCTTCGCTCTGTCGATAATCCTTCCAATAATCATCGGAATTTCTCCGTTTCAGCATTCGACACTAAGAACGACGACATATCATCGTCTTCCAAAGATGAGACTAAGGATAAGCCTGTTGCTGAAATCAACGGCGACGATACTGCGAAAAGTTCTACCAAGGACGATCAGTATCCGACAGGAGAATTTGAATTTGAGGAGTACGGTGCTTGGAAGAGCTTAGTTGTGAAGTTTAGAATGCTCTTTGCGTTTCCTTGGGAGCGAGTCCGCAAGGGAAGTGTTCTCACCATGAAATTGCGCGGACAGGTTAATTCCTCTTCCTTGAGAGCTATTTGATATTTCAATATTGGTCGAAATTTTAAGTAATCATATTAACAATGTCGAATTCAATCGAGATCCTATGTGCTATAATAATATATAGTGTAGTGAAATTTACGAATAGAAGTATAAATCGTGCTTGGGATAAACTTTGCCCAACCATCACGGAGTTAGCAAGGAGTTGTAGCACTTGTTATCCAATTGAATTTGCAAAATGCAAGTATATAGGTGCTTTAGAACGACGAGTGTCATTAACTTTAGTTCTGGTGCATCTGATCATTATTTTTTGGTAAGGTAATTTTAGTAATGAAGCATAGTACTAAAAATGTTTTATTTCTTTCCTTCAATATGTTCTTTGATTTGGCTGGGGTGTGGGGTCTTTCCAAAACAACCTCTCTACCTTACATAAGTTAGGGGTAGGGTCTGCATACACCCTTCACTCCCCTGACTCCACCTTGTGGAACTACACTGGGTATGTTATTGTTGAAGCATAGTACTAAAATAATACTGTGTAGATACAAAATGCAGAAAAGCTGGCCAGGGATCCTATTATATCTGCAACGAAGAGAAAAATCAGCATTAAACCAAAATCTTAAGTTCTGAATGCATCTATTGTTAAGTAATACAATACTTTCCTTGTTTCCTTTGAAAGTTCCTTTCCAACCAAGCAACTACATAATTCAAAGAGGGATGGTCTTCCAAATCTTCTTCTGCTCCTTCCTTGTACTCTGGTTTTGCATCTGATCATTAGAAGGGTAATTTTATGATCAAATTACTAAGTGTAGCTAAATAGAGAGACAAAGAATGGGGACCTCTGGTTTTGCATCTGATCATTAAAAGGGTAATTCTATGATCAAATTTACTTAGTGTAGCTAAATAGAGAGACAAAGAATGGGGAAGTTACACATTTATTGTCACATAATACTTTTTATTCTGCTAATTCTTATTTGGATATTTCTGCTCTGTTTAGTTGAAGTAGTTGAAACTCTTGTACTGTTTTGTGTCCTCTCAGATATCTGATCAGTTACAGAGCCGT
>JAJOOD010024673.1:0-13702 GCA_029582525.1 Solanum tacnaense
TTTAATTCTGAAATTTGTTGATATATATAGATAATATGAGATCATAAAATCTTTAATAAGGATTTCTTAAGTTTTAGCTTAAATATGATAAAAAAAAAATCACACTTAAATACGGAATATAAATTGAAGAGAGAGGAAAATATAGAACTTGTATTAATTATTGCAGTTTAGACTTGAATTACATGTTTTGATTTTTGGGTGATGTATATTTCTTTTGCTACAATTTCTGACAACAATATATAATATGCATTGTTTTACAACCAGATTTATTCTTCCCGGATTTATACCCGTTGGATACTAATTTTATACATTTTTATTTTTAGTCTTTGTTCTAAAATTTCAAGTTGGATACCAAGTGTATATAAATTGGATAAAACATTAACTTGTTTTAGATTGTCTAATTTGGTTGAAATATCAGTTACATTTTTTTTTTTTTCATTTTCAAGTGGGATATCTGTTGGATACCAATTGAATATAACATTAACTTGTTTAGGTTGTCTAATTTGATTGAAATCTCAACCACATGTTGATTTTTCAATTTTCCAATGGGATATCAATTCAATACTAAATTTATACAAATTGGATACAATATTAACTAGTTTTACGTTGGCTATTTCAGTTGAAATCTCAATTACATGTTTTTTTTTTCAATTTTACCACTGGGACGTCAGTTGGATACTAAATGTATACCAATTTCATACTAAGATTTGACTTAATTTTTCCAGTCAATATCAATCAACATTACCTATTTTTTTAGTATACATTTGAAAAACACTGAATACACAAATGATTAAATAGCACACATAATAAATATTCTGAAATTATAATTCATTAACTTAAAGGACAAAATAAATCAAAACATGAGTTTGCCACAATAAAACAACCAAATCAAAATAAAAATAAATTATGTCTTTTTTTCAGAAGGGTAATTTGAACATGTCTTCCTATTGTGTTCCTCCCAACGACATGTACTGCACGCAATCTTAGACCTCTTGAATTTCACATCAGCAAACCATTTACACGTTGTGGTCTCCCTATAGTTCTTTTTGAACTCGGCGACAATAATTTCTGCTTCGACACTTTTTGAATGGCATATTTTTTTGTTTCATCATAAATTATTGTGTCAATATTATATCATACAAAAGTACAAATAACTTTTATACATATGTTATATCAATATACAAATTTCATACCATTTTTATGCTTACAAAATTCATACAAAAGTAAAAATACATATGTTATTTTAAAACAATTTCATATGTTATTACACAATACAAAAGTAAAAACACATATGTTATATCAGTATACAAATTTCATACAATTCTTATTCACACATTTCTTACCTATTTCATGCCAAAAGTTATCAATTATTCATGCCAAGATCATGCCACTAGAATACCAAAATAATTCCAACTTAGAAATATTAATTGTCATTTCTTTAATAAATAGTATACTAAATTCATTACATTATTATTCTCAAAATTCATTACAATATAATGCTAAAAAGAAAATCCAATCAAACCAAAAATCGTACCAAAACATTATCGATTGTCATACATGCTTGGTAGTACAAGTATACAAATTCCCAAGAAAAATATCTATTTTTTTAACCAAAACTATACCCAAAAAAATGCGTCAGACAAATAATGAACAAATTCAATGTTCATACCAAAATATAACATTATACATTTTTTTTAAAACGCCATAATTCAAACTATTATACACAACAAAAAATCTGAAATCAGTATACAAATTTCATATAATTATTATGCACATTTTTCATACCTATTTCATGCCAAAATTATACCTATTTCATGACATAAGTCGTCACGTTTTCACAGCAAAATCATGCCACTATAATACCAAAAAAATACCACTTTTAACTATTAATTGTCATTTATTAGACAAATAGTATACGAAATTCATTCAAATATAATTCTAAAATCGTACCAACATGGTATAACCAATATACCAAATTCAAATAAATTTTATGTAATTTTTTAACCAGAAACATACAAAAAAAAATGAATGTTCAAACAAAAATATATACCAATTTCAAACAAATTTTATGTAATTTCAAAAGTGAATATTCATACCAAAAATGCCATAATTAAAACTATTATTCACAAACAAAATCTGAATATTTTTTTTTCTAGAATCACTGTTCATAATTTTTTTTGAACGTTTGGTTTGTATTACAATACAAATAAAAAATCGCAAAGAACACTAACCTGAAGGATCTCATCTACCACCATGTTTTATTAATACTAATAAGAAGCCGTCCAGAAAATAAAGATTATTGAATAAAAATGAATATGAATTAGATGAGAGTGACAAGATTTCTGGAAAAAAATCGAAGAGAGAGAAACGTGGAAGAAAATGGTCGAAATCATAATTTTTAATTAATTTTAACAAATTATAGTGAAATAAGGAAACTAAATATTCTTAATTAGTTTGAATTTCCTTAATTTATTCTAATTAGTAATTATCTTCAATCAATTCAAATTTAATTAACACTTATTTCCGTTTTTTACTTTCTTTTTTTTTTCAGAAACGAATTATTTTATTTTATTATCTTTTTATTTTTTTCAAAACAAATTTTTACAATTATTTTTAAAAAGCTTTTTCTTTTTTAAGAAGTTGTTACATCCTGAAATTTTTTATTGTTACAATTTGAAAGTTTAATTCTACTGCTATAACTTGAAAATATTAGTCTAATATATGTCATATATGAAATTTCCACAAAAATATTCTAAGTCTTCAAATATATTCACTATACAAAAGAGAGTAATTATATGTTGAAGGAAAGTGTTCTTTTTGTGGAGCTTTGGACTCTTCAACTAATCCGGAGTTGCTTGAGTTGTACGACGTTGTTGGGCTGTTGTATCCTGGAGGGGACAAGTCAAAAGTGATACTGCTGGATCGGTGTAGATTATACCGCAGTGGGCTTGAATCTCCTTAAAGAGAGCGAGATATCCGTGCCTCAACCTAAAGATTTGTTTATTCGTTTTTGTCATTTTATTTTCAACTATAATATTTTATATTTGTGGTATAATACACCAACACAAATTATATCATAATGGTGATTGTTTGCAACAAATTTTAAACATATGGAAAATAAATAAACCACAAAAATAAAATATGAAGAAACATAATTTTATTCATCAAGATAGCGGATACAATTTTGTTCTTCCCTTGATTCTCCTCTCCTAAGATTTATCCATGATTCGAGGGCCGTTAGTGGCGTATTTCCCGAACTGGGATAATTTAGATTTGACCTCTATATGAGTATTCCATGACTTTTGTGGAATATTCGAGATCTTGATCTTTAAAAATACCCAATAATTTATGGAATATTTTGAGATGCCTTTTAAGGGAATTTAGTACCCTTTATATAGGCATAAACTAGGGTTTAGGGTTGAGTAGTCTCCAAGAATTCTAATTGAAACTGAACACACCTTTTAGAGTCCCAATTCGAATTGAACACGTCTTGTAGAGTCCGCAAAATTTCAATGTCTACAGTGATATTGACTCTTTACAATTTCACTAATTCCAATGCGTTTTGATTGAATGAGTAAATTTCATCCATCAACCAACAATAGTATAAACATTTTGAAACGAAGATTTGAATATAAAATGGGTCGATGTCAGCTAACTTTTTGAAAATTACTTTTCAATTGTTTTTTAAAAGAAAAATAAAAAATTGACGGTGTCAATCAAATTTTTTATTTTCCAAACTTTAACACAAGAAACCCATTAACAATTGACAAATTATTCACAAGATAAAAATTAATTTTGTTCCAAGAAAATAAACAAAGGCTAATTCAGTGATTTTTGAGACGCTTCAAACCATTAAAATTTAGGAAATTTGAGTATACACACTCCTCTTTATTATTTTGTTTTGATTTCTCTCTTGGTGTATGATATTTGTTTTGGGATCGATTCGATTATGGGATGAAAACACTTTCTATAAAAAATGAAATTTTTTTTATTTTCTATTTGATATTCGATACCCATATTGGAGCTCTGATTGACTAAATTCAGATTGCGTATTGTAGGGTCTACAATTTTTTTCATATCCAGAGTTCGAATTCGAAATCTATGATTAAAGGTGGAGCAGTCATGTTCATGATTTTTTTTCATACCCGGAGCTCGAAATCTAAACCTATAATTAAAGGTGAAACAGTCTTACTACTACACCACAATAGATAAAACGATTCTATTTTTAAGAGACTAAAATTTAAGATCTTTAAGAATAAATACCACAATTTTTAACTATCCTCTTTTATTTAATAATCTCCCCTACTTTTACATGTAATAATAACAGTATAAGTGGAATAAGAATATGCTTTACAAAAAATTCTAATTTGATCCAACATGAGTGGAATAAAAATATATATGCTTCAATAATGCTGAAATAGAGTTGATGTTTGACACGTAGGTAAACAAAAAGTATGAATATGACATTCCTAATTCTAGTAACTTTTTCTGATTATAGAATAATCTATGAGTCAACTTTCAAGATTAGGTTGGTGTTTCGATAGGCGAGAGGTGTTCTAATAGATATTACTGATAAAAATTGATAATTTTTAGAAGCGTTTTTTTAAAATAGTTTTTTAGAAAAATGTTTTTAAAAAATAATAATTTATGGTTGATAAATTCATTTAAAAAGTGTTTTTGATAAACAATTTGTGTTTGACTTATTTTTATTTAAAAATACTTTTGAGAGTCAAATTATTAAAAAGTGCAAGTATCAATGTGCTTTTAATATTAAAATTATTTTATAGAGAAAACTATTTTAAACATCTAATACATAAACTTTAATTGCATTTTTAATTTAATTAATTAATATATACATAAAATTTTCAATCAATATTATACATGTTAGGATTTTGCCCTGATTTTCTTACCATATTTGAGTTTTAATTTTACCTTGCAATCTTTTATATCATCATGACTAGTATTAAAATTCCGCTTTATTTTTATTTTTTAATTTCTTTCCTATAATAATTAATATATTGACAAAAGTACCCTTTAAATGTTAAACTCAGGCTAGAGTCATCAACATTTAACTATCTATCTACACCTGAATTTTTTTACAAGAAAATTACTTTTTCTTCGTTTGCTGCAGCTGCTTCCCTACCAAAATTCTTAAAGCATTATTTTCTTCTTCAATTTCCTTTGGTTGAAGTTTCTTAAAGCACTGCTCATCAAGTAAATACAAATCATTTCTACCTCTATTATTGTATGGATTTTGACGTCCCAACGTATTAAAAGGTGACATGTGACATTCAGAGTTTAGCACGCCTTGAATCGTACCCCAAGAGATCCAAAAGAATACTTTAATTTATTTCGAAATCGGGTAAAATCAAATCATGTCTTCCTTCTACAAACTGAGCAGTATAAACAATATTATACATATGATTTTGTTATGTGCATGCCATGCTCTGTAGTCATCAATTTACAGTATGCAGTATTTTTGCTGGTGAATGGGCTTAGAAAAAAAGCCAATGCTTCTTTCTGGGAACTCTAACTGGAGCTTCTGAAAGTAACAAGCAAATGTGTTGTCAGTATAGCTGACCCAAATTTCTCAACTACTGCGCAACAGAAAAAACAATAATGCACTTACCTCCAATTTCGTATAACGAATTGTAGTGAACTTCGCTCCAGAAACTCAGCCACAGTTCTGAAAATCGACAACAACAAGTCAAAAGTTTTGTACCTTCAGGAGATTAAACATGTTGACGGCCTATACATTTGATAAATTTCTAGATCAAGACAACATTGTTCATCAGCACAACACGATACATCTACTATCTAGTGATTTGGAATTTATTTACTTATCAAGACAAGGTTACTTTGTTGATGACAGTGGTATCTAGGCTAGCTTGAGCGCACCTTGACTAATTTCAACCTCCCACTAGCATAGATATAAGTAACTCTATCCACCGAAAAAATCACCTTACTAATTTCAAAAATAAAAAATAAAAACTCACCTAGTGTTTTTGTCTTCACTATCTCTGAACCACTAGACCACACCGTTGGGTGTCAGACAAGGTTAATCTTATCAGGTTTAACTTAGTCTTTAACCGTGAACCTATGTGTTTGTCTATACAAATAGAGTCAGTAAGGACTTAATAAAAAAAATGATTCAATATCTTGGGGAAACAATTCAGCATATCATCAAAACGAGAACAATAAAACAGGAGCGACCCACTGATGTTACTTTTTTCCGCATAGGATCAAGTTTACAGTTCGTAACAAATAAAGCTTAACCAGTGCTTGCATTATCAAATTGTGTCTCATGTGATCCTCGACTTCTGGAAGTTGCTCTAATTTAGTACTTAACAGTTACTTAGTAACATTTCACTTTGGGATGATACTTGTCCCAAGCAAAAACAGCAAGTACTATTTTATTTAAATTGTGGATTTGATATCACAACTCATGATCTTAGTATTGTTTAGTAATTTTCAGGTCTCTTTTTTGTATTTTTGAGTTTTAATAATTTAAGCAGGAAATTTAAGAATTAATAATCATAAATGAAATAATTATCACAAGTATTGATTGGACCATGATCATTAGGTAACGGTAAGGATGTACATACCCCTAGAAGGTTGTATGTCCTTGGGAAGGATATCAATGTAGCCATTGTCCCGGAAAGAGGTCACCAAACATATTTTTACCCCAAACTGCAAATAAAATCCAAGAAATTACATAGAATTAGAAGACAGCAACATCAATCACCTAACAACAGGAAGAAAAGAAAAGAAATGCAGAAAAAACGTATGGATGAAAGGCTTATTAACTTGCTTTCATGCTTTTAAGTTGCTTTCATGTCTGATGTTATATTGAACTTCAATCGGTAACAGTGGAACTAATTTATTTGAATTCTTCCCCTTCACCAGTAAGAAAAAAGAGGCAGAAGATATTGTTTCTTTAAACAGTTTCTCTTCTTTATATTTTTCGCTAAATATTAACAAGTACTAAAACTCATCTTCTTTAGTTTCAGTGACACAATAACACGATAAATGAGCCAGAATTGCTGGTTTTGTACTCATTTTCTGATTTCCATAAAATTGCTGTTGCCTTTTGGGACAAATATGGCTTTACTTCTTGAAGTTAATAAAACAGAAATAAAACACAAGGGGATCCCAATCCAAACTCACTTTGTGATACAGATTATCTTTCAAAGACCTATTTGATGTCTTAAACAATTGTATGCCTTCTAAAGTCTAATGTAAATTGACAAGCTGTGACAGGCCAAATTTAACTCTTCCCCACTTCTGCTCTAAAACCTACACTTACTTTTCAGTAACATACATGCAACACAGGTATACCACATAAAAAGAAGATCAGGTTAAACAAATGAGATGGTGCCCGTGTTGCAAGGAAGTGAGAGGTACTACTAGAAACGTTCATGTTGAGATGATCAGGTTATTTGCTGTGACAGTTTCGGTCAAGAATAAAACTCCACAACTCATAGTCAAAGAGTTCTAAGTAGGACCTTCTTAATTCACTAGTTTTTTCTCTTAACAAAAAGAACTTTCATGAAAGCCAAATGGTAAAGGTTAACAGTTCAACCATGGTGAAGCTTTCAGAATTGGTCTACACTCATAACTTTTGATGCTACCATATTATATACCAACACCAACGTAAATTTCACTTCCTAAAATCTTTTAACTTTTCCACAGGAAACTTTTCCACTATGTATATTATGCACGGATAGGATGCTACTAACAAGGTTATTTCATTGCTTTTTTCTTATTTAACAAACTCAGATTTTCAATGCATCAATTTTTCTGTCCAGGGCTCCAGGCAATACTTCTTTACTGACAGTATAATTTGTTGGCTTTATCTTGTATGCAATGTTCCAAATCACAATGTGTCATAATATTGCATAAGTACATCCTCATTTTTCTTCTGTGCTACCTCAACAGTGCCATTGAATCTTAGTTCAAATGCTGTATTACATACTCATAAGGATACCATATATATGCCTCCAATGCCTGTTAAGACACAAAAGAGAAACTTTCAACTTACTCTATCAGCAGCTGCTTGTAGAGTGACATGATCTCCCCATTCTCCCAACCTGGTTAGAATGAGAATATGTTGGTTATATTGAGATTTCTCACTATAAGCACAGAAAATTGACCAGACAGCTTACCTCTTCATCTTCTTCAAGTACCTTTTGTATTTCATGGGTACATAACCTTCATATAACTTTCTAAACTGCTTTAGCTGAAATGAATTGACAACTACGATAAGAAACATGTAGGACAAAAACTAGATATAGATATAGCGTCAAACTCAAGCAAGTAGAGGATTGTATTAATGTTTACTAGATCCAGAAATTAGGTCAAGCAATTGAGCTGATGAGTCTCAGATAAAAACCGCGAAAATGTTTCTTTGTTATTATGCACAAGTCACCCAGGAGGAGCAAAATGAAAGTTCGACCAGAAATGTCACACTCTGAATCTATGATATTACTATAGTTGTTCTTAGCCTACTCTTTTCCCAAAAGAATAAAAAGGTCAATCCTTTTTCTTGGCCTACTTTAGTTAACAGTCTGTAAGTCCTCGGGCAAATTATCCAATCGATAGTTGTTTGGATTTAATAGTACCAGGTACAGAATGTGGCAATCTTAGGTGCACACAATCCTCAAACATAAGCATTATGTAATTTTCAACCACATATCCTGTTTCCCAATGATGAGAAGAAAATATTAGAAACATGCAACTATACCTGTTTAACAACCTCCTTCCTTACATGCTTATGATACTCTGGATTATGATACAACTGATCTGAAAGGGCTCGAAACTACAATAAGCCAAGTAGACAGTCACAAACCAGGTTCAAATTGGCTGTAAATTAATAAGTAGCATGTGGGTCTGAAGTGCAACGAAAGCTTGTCGACCAGTCAAAAGAGACCAACCTGGCAATTCCCATCCCCTTCTATTTGCATTTCAAATAGACCATATGTCGCCAACCTGAATCAAAGATAAACATAGGATCAGAGTTGTCAAAAGGGAAAACTGTAGAAAAGCATCAACAAGTTGTCACCTTTTAAGTGCAAAGTGCAATTAAAGTGTGGGTTCAGCTATGTTTAAAGGTTCTAATGAAGGGACAGTATATATATATATAAATATACATATATATGTTACACACACAGACTCACATATCTGTAGAGTGAAAAAAGAACTTATGAGCACAAAAAGTGATAATCTTGACAAATAATTGAAATAGTATAATTGTGTGAAATATATGACGTAAAAAATCATGTCAATCAAGTTCATAAACTAATTTAGCGTGATTTTGATAGAAAGATACAGTTTTAAGCTTTTAGTGATTAGTTTTCTTATAGTATATTTCTAATTTCTATTTTCCTTTTGATAGGAAAGCACAAAAATGGCTCCATCCTAGCTTTGGTTTTACAGTTTTTTTTATCTTGCTACCAACTGCCTATTTTATTCATCTTTCCAGAAAGACCTTACAGATGAGTGGATGGAATTGTAATGTGAACCAACTCCCTTATCTACCCTGAAAGATAGTTGCAGCTATCTTTGTTACAAAGAACATGTTTTTACAATAGAAATAAAATAAGAAGACGTTGATCATGAGACAATTATTGTTAGAGCAGGATATTAAGTAATCCAGTAATTTATATCTATATAGAGGAAATGAAATAGGGTTAAGGATCAAAACTGATATGTGTTGGATTCACAAAAGTAAGTCAACCAAAGGCCTGAAGCTGAACAATTGTGGCATGATCAGTATAGTGATAAATAACCTGCTGGAGAGTCTTCCGTGGTCTAGCGTGGCATCATTTGGGTCAGGTATCTCCCCAATTACCCGTGGAGTGTGCTGCCAGGAAAGTAAGACTGTAAATAGAATGCAGAGATAGTACAGCGCAGGTTTCCATGGGATAAAGCTCATGAAGTAGTATACTGCAATGCAAACTAAGGACACATACACATATTCATTCAAATATACTTTTGCTAGAGTTTGCAGAAATGAAGAAACAAATGTAAATTTATATGCTTGTTCATAAAAAGGTAAAAAGTTTCCCTGGATTTGATATCTTCTATAGATCATAGCAGACAGTAGAAGTTATCAGGGACGAATGTATAGCTAAAATATGGGGCAGGTGAACCCGTGGTCTATCCATAAAACTAGGTATTTTATGTATGTCTTTTCTAAAATTGATATAATATTATCTACCGTCACCCATGCTACAATAAGGCTAAATGGTACACTTGGTCGGATTTAGGATCAATTTCCACTTAATAAATTTTTACCTTCCGCCCATGTTCTAAAAATCCTAGATTCGCATTCAGAAGTTACAAACAAATCTCTACATAAACCCTCTATATGGCAAGATAGTGACTCCATGATCATCAAATCAGAAAACCTCTGTGAAATTACTTGCTTTCTAGTACTAAAACAAAAATATAATCATACCGGTATTGAATCCAAATGAGAAAGTCTCTTCCCAAGCTTGCCACCATACTTTCTAGCATTTTCTTCTTCTTCAGCTAAAATAGTAGCAATGGCATGATCATCCTCAGTACCCTGCTGTGAATTGCTATTCAAACTAGATGCAGAACTCGAACTTGCTCTTGAATTCCCATAGTATTCATTCATATTATATCAAACAACTTCTAACAAACAGAAAAATTCCTATTAATAAACATCATCCAACCAAATAAACCCTTAAAAATAGAATCTTTAAAAGTTTGTAAGGTTCGAATCAGATAATTGTCAGCATATATACGCAAAATAAAAGACACCCATTACTTTACTCAATATACCCATATAAAAAAATCAAGAAAAGAACATTAAAAGATCCAAAATCAAGAAAAGAAAAGAGAGATACCTGTAAATGGAAGATAGCGAAAAAGGGAAAGATTTTTGTTTGGAGAATAAAAAAACGAAGCAGTTGTTGAAATAAAAGAGTAAACGTCATATTGTTTGAAGAGATTGAATGTTTGGGTAAACAAACAACAGCCAAAGGGAAACGGAAGCGTGTGTGGGCTTAGCTATGGAAGCTTCTTTCTTTATCAAACTCTGACTTTTACTTGCACAAACCTGGCTACTAACTACCGCTTATAATTTAATTAGGCTTTATAGCTATAATTTGTTAATTATGATTCTTAGGAGAGGAGAGAGGCGAGTGAAAATGAGAGAGGGAGGAGAGAGGCGAGTGAGAGAGGGCAATAAGTTGTATAATTCACGGGTACGTTTGTATAATTTGTGTGTATTTATATAATTGAATAATACAAATTTCGGAATTATACTAATATGATAAAACTCGATATAATAAATTTAGGCAAACATAAACATCTGAACTTTAAAAAGTTATAAAATTATATTATACAAAATTCGAAAACTACATGTTTATACAAACTTTAAAAAGTTATACAAAAAGATTGAATGTATCTAGTGATAAAACTGAAAAATCAAAGGAAATCACTATCATATACAAATACAAACCATCGTATACAAATATAAATCAAACAAAAAATTGTTAGTTGGAATTAGACAAACATGGCGAATTATACAAACGTGACTAATTATACAAACTTGAACCCAACTCACGTAATTAGTAGTTAATGTTAGTCACGAGTGATAATTATTCCAAACTGTAGCTATGGTGTCTAATTAAGTAGTATAAGCTTCTTCTTTTTTTTGTTATATCCAACGTAATTTTGAACAATATTTAGAAATTATTTCGAATAAATCTTTGTGTCAAACCATCTATAATTTGATATATTGAGTTAATTAAGTAGATGTTTGATCACATTTTTATTTTATTGTGAAATTTTAAAAAAGTATTTTTATTTTTAAAGTGCAAATAATACATTTGAAAATTGAAGTTATACTTGACCATAAATATAAATTGGAGTTGTTTTTTATTTTTAATGAGTAATTTGAAGTAAAGAGAAAATGAAGACATTTTTTTATTATTCTATTTTTTTTAAAAATCAAGTTGAATTTCGAAATTTTACCTTTAAACATATTTTTCAAAATTCAACTCAAAAAAAGAGTAAAAAAAGTTCCATAATCAAATGCCATAATATAAGAAGTTGGTAATGAATGGTCATATTTGTTAGAATATGCACATCGAAAGCAGTATTCAAGATCACAATTTATATTACAACTAAACAACATAATCTGAACATTTATAGAAGAACACTAACTTGTTGAAGCTTTTGTACTAATTGCTTAAAACACATAGAACCAGGACTCCAACCTTCTTACTACTTCCTTACCATATCGCAATAAGCTACAAGATATTCTATTAAAATCTTGCAATTGCACTCCTTGATTCAACTTCATAATTTAATATTACATTTTATGTTTTCAATGTTTAAAAAAGAAATATAAGAGACGTATTTTATAAAAAAAAATTGATTTAACTTAATTTTTAATGAAAAATTAATTTTATATACATAAGAGTCCCCACTTAATTTTAAAGAAAAATCAAGAGAACTTTAAAATTTTCAAAAAATTTAAACAGAATAAAATCAATTGAAATAAGGGGGTTGGGGGTTCAAATTTACACTCCGAGAAGGGTTTAAGCATTCGAAATGTACGCTAACGCATGATTGACCTACGACTTGGCCAAGATTTGACTAACTTTGAAATATATTAAGTTATAAATAAATAAAAACCTATTTCAAAAAATTATTTGAAAAGAACAAGCTTGAAATAATTTTTCTAAGGAAATAATTATTTATATCGATAAATAACTAAGTAAACAATCAAACAAATAAAATCAAACATAAAAAGGAAAAAAGACCTTCTCTTGGAAATTTAATTTAATTAAATCAAATCAAAATAAAGGTTAGTTAATACAATAAACAAATAAGGAAAAATCACACCATATACACATTTAAGAGACAATATTACGAGTTTTAAATCTACTCTTAAAAAATTCTTACTTATAACAGTTTAATTACGGGTTATAACATATCAATTAAATTTAACTTTATTTAAAAATCAATTAAAATTTACTTTATTAAATGATTAATCTTTTTATATAATTAATTATTTAATTATATTGATTGCAGTTCCTTTTATATAATTAATAGGTGAGAGAAATAATATTAATGAGAGAGAATCAATTTGTAATTATCTATTACACCTTTTAAGAGATTTTTTAACTTATTCAAATAACTTTTATTTATTAATGACTATTGGGGCCTTTAATTTTTTTTAAATAAATAAATTTATCACCGTATATTTTAACATGTAATTTTCTCTCTCTTTAATCTATTTTTTTTTTGCTTTTCTTGATGTTTTTTTTTAAAAAAAAAAATTTTATTGTTTTTTTTTAATCTGTTTTTTTTAGAATTAAGAATTCTATATTTTGAAAATTTGATTTCGTTTTTTATTTTAATTAATCTAAAACTTGATTTCTTGAGAAAAAATAATTGTTTTACTTAAGTTTTGAACTTGTTTTTAGTGTGTTTTTCTATATCTAAAATACTGTTTTGTTGGTGAAATAAGTATATTTAATTCTGAAATTTGTTGATATATATAGATAATATGAGATCATAAAATCTTTAATAAGGATTTCTTAAGTTTTAGCTTAAATATGATAAAAAAATCACACTTGAATACGGAATATAAATTGAAGAGAGAGGAAAATATAGAACTTGTATTAATTATTGCAGTTTAGACTTTTAATTACATGTTTTG
>JAJOOD010024674.1:0-19038 GCA_029582525.1 Solanum tacnaense
AACAAGTTTTCGGTAACTTCCGAAGCACATTTTTAAGAACTTTTTGGGTCAAATTCAAATATAATCATTTCATTAAGTTCTCGACTCTAAACTCACATGTGAGGCTCTAGTTTCACTCTATCATTTTCTGGGTCGTTACAATGCAACTTCACCCACCTCATACCAACCAATAGGATATCTAAACCTCTTACCATAAAGAGCCTCAAATGGGGCTATACCAATATTCAAGGGGTATCTATTGTTATAAGCAAACTCGATTAATGGAAAATGGTAATCCCATTTACCCTTAAAGTCAATCAGACAAGCTCACAACATATCTTCCAAAGTTTGGATAGTACGCTTCGCTTGCCCATCGGTTTGGGGACGAAAAGTCGTGCTAAGCTTAACACGGGTACCACGACCATTTTGAAGAGATTTACAAAATGGAGAAGTGAATTGGGTACCTCGATCAGAGATAATGACCAAGGGAACTCCATGCAACCTTACCATTTCCCTCAAATACAACATAGCATAATCTTCCGTCGAATAAGAAACCTTGACAGGAATGAAATGAGCCAATTTCATCATTCGATCTACTATTTGATACGCTTAAATTACACCTTCCTAAAGAAATATAAGCGATTGTTATCAAGTAAAGAACCCAATTGGAGGTTGGGGTCGATCCCACGAGGAATATGGTTTAGACTTAACTTTAACCCATGATTATATTCGTTTAGTCAAAGTACTTCTGAAACAAATAATTAAAGGGGGGGGGGGGGTATTTGTGAAATAAATTCTGGAAATTATGTAAACAATCAGTGAACAAGATTCAAACTTCAGTTGTTATCAAGATGAGAGAGAAACTAGGGTGTACGTTTCCCCATAAGCTTATAATGCGGTAATCCTAGTAATAGCAATCCTTTCCTAGTGTGTTACATGCAAAGTGATAAGTTAGGTATATCTAATTCCTTGGTCCGGCAACTAGAGAATTTCACCCGGCAGCTTGGTCCGACTACGTGTGTATAATTTACTAACCCTTACCTTTACCTCATATTAGACATCACATTGATGTATGGCTTAGTTTTCACCCTCGCACCAATCGACATTAGACTATTAGATAGTATCACACTAAATCTATGTTGATAATTCTTTTCTTATTAACTACCTCCTTGGTCCGGCAAGTAGCAACAAGGCGAGTTCTAACGTGTGCACTCGTTAAAAAGACTTCTAAACGAAAGAATTATCAATGCATGCAACAACACTATTCAAGAATTACTTAGTTACTATTCATACTTTTATAGTCGCTCATGGTTTCCACAACCCTAGCTGTGGATTTAGTTACTCATATTAACTAGAACACAATTCATATTTTTAGAAGAAAAAATCATGAACTTACGTAATGAGAATGATAAATCCAGAGTTTCAACTTGAATTTCCAAACCAAAATCTTCAAAACGAACTTAGGAGATTAAGACTTGCTAAAGTTGCAAGTTAATCTCCAAAGTCAAGAACTAGAATAAAAGTAATAATGTCTAACCCCAAATAACGAGGTTACATGCCCTATATACAGAAAAACAAGTCCTAACTAAAAAGGAAACGAAATAAGGAAATAATGTTTCAGGACGCGTCTTCGATCTACGACACTGACCTACGGACCGTGGATTGATCTATGGTCCATAGGTCCCTTCCGTGGCTTAGGACTTAGGCAATTTTCCAATCTTCAAAATCTCCACTTCTCTGAATCAATTGACGGATCCAGAGTACGGAACGTGGATTGATATACGGTCTGTGGATCCTCCTTCGTAGCTCCATACTTAGAATCTTCAAAATCAGGTACTGGAACCCCTCTCTGAATGATTTAACAGAACAACAATACGGACCGTAGGTCGATTTACGATCCGTGATTTGCAACCGTGGTTCCACACTTAGTCAAGAATTCCCTGATTTTCCTTCAAGCCTTGATTGCCCATCTATGGTCACCATCTACGGAGCGTGAATGGACCTATGGTCCGTAGATCACCTCCGTAGATGCCCTTTTTTGTACATCCTTCTGTTGTATCTCTCAGTTTCCACTTATGAACATATTTCCTACAAACATGATAAAAATGCATTAAAACCAATACAAAATGGCCCTAGACATACACAAATCTTTAAGTGAAATGTATTAGAAATAGCGTAAACCTATGGTATATCAACACCCTCAACTTAAATTCGTTGTTTTTCCTCAAGCGATGCACTAAGACTCTAAACGACACTATTATAGAAGCAAGCAATTCAAGCACAAGAAGTCACATGGCTCTCTACTCCGACTCTCTTTTTGGGTGCAAATCTTTTCTCTCAGACTCAACAAGCTAACTTGTGTGGATCAAAACATGAAAAAGATCAACCACTCAACACACAACATACACTGTTTACTATCACCAAGGTACCAACTTTCCGACAATATAACTAGTGCCCTTACTTCAAACGAAATCCCTTTTTCACATAATGAATATGATTTTGAGTACAAGGATTCATTCAATACTCACACTCAGAAGTAACTTCAAGTACGGTTAGTGCTCAATACCATAGGCTTGCCCTTATATTCACTACTTAGACTCTCCAAACTAGTTTCTAGGATCACTATAGGACCTTTTTGGCTTGTAACGTAGGTTCAGGGCCAGGTGTGGTACATTTGGGTACTCTTTAGTGACTTTCTGCTCTCCTTGACATTACATTAGGCTTTCTACTTCTTTTTGCCCTATTTTTGACATCCTACCATTTTATTTTCTTTCCTTTGATTCACTTCAACCATGGATGTGACTTTAGACTCTGTAGCTCTTCGTTTTTCACTTTCTTCTTTTTCTTGCATTTTATTCTATTATTTATTTTTCAACAAGTCACATCCTTTCCTCTCTTTTCTTTTTCTCTTTTTCAACACCAAACTCTTTTCATACCCATTTTTCTTTCAGTTTCCTCTTTCATAGCCACCCTCAACTTATGGATTCTCCATTGGTTGAGGTGCACAATACCCGATGTCGGATCAGGGCCTAAATTGAGGTCACTTTTTGCATTAGCCACCCTCAACATAGGCTTTTGGCCTAAGTCGAGGTGCACATGTCCAAGGAGGGACCGGGGTCAACATAGTAGATTATGGAAAGGTGAGTTAGGTGTTTAGAAAGAAATGGTCTAATTTAGGCTCAAAGCATTTGGATCAAATGGAGCATTTATTTTGATTTGGTTGGATTCTTTTCAGGCAATTTGCGGACTTATCAGAAGAAGGGCCTATGATCACTTCCTAGGCTCTAGAGTAGATTGTCTTAGCAGGACTAACCAGGCAAGTTCTAGATTGGCACAAAAACTATTTGAACAATCAACTATTCTCACACACTCTTGGAAAATAGTTTCATCATCAGATTATCAAATTACCCTTATCAAGTTTTAGCTTAAGTCATGCTATCAAGTTGGTTCATTATCATGTCATACTCAGAGCTAACACATTCAACTCATTCTAGTCTACAGATTTTAGCACATATCTCAAATTTTGGACGGGTATCATTTTTTCACAAAGGTTTTCCCATCATGCTTCATTCTTTCTCATGCTTCTACACATACAATCCTAACACATTCCCGTTCAACAGAAATTAAGCAGTCTCTTGTGGGAAAAGAACACAGGCAAGAAAACCCTAAGAGAGGATTATGAGTTGGGTTACTCAGACTTCACCCTATCACTCACAATCCATTTACCACACCCCCAACAAAAAATAGGTGCAATTTTCCCTAATGCGCACAAAAATAGTAAAAGTAATGGATTGGGTGAAGCAAACCTGTGGTGCATAGCGCCGACGAACTATCAACAAGTGGGTGGGTCCGGTTTCCCAGAGCCTGCTGGAACAACACTTGGGTCACCTTCAGTTGTGCCCACATCAACTAGCCTAGCACCCTCAGAAGTGCTATGGATCACTCTAACCGCACCATCAGTGATGCTCACATCATCCCTCTCAACAGTCAGAACCTCTACAATGGGTACATAACTAGATGTCCAAGTTATAGTCTCATGCACCCTCTACTGGCACAAATCCTCATCCACTATAGACGCTTTTCGAGCCTGCTCATTCTGGTGGCGCTTCTGCTTCTTTGCTCTAGCATCATCAGTAGTTTCCGAAATGTGACTGGAGCGAGGCCTCTTTCCATAAGCACGGGTGGGCTCGGACTGTGCATCTGTATCCTCTCTGAATAGAGCATCAAGTACTGTATCATCAACAAATGCAGTAGGTGCAAACTCTGGCTCATCTGTCGGTGTAGCAAGGATGGAATCAATGTCTGCTCAGAGACTGTCCAACTCAGTCCGAAAGAAGGAAAAATCTGTGATGGGGGCTAGCCGTGTGAGTACTCTCAACTTGAAGGCATCCATGTGCTTATGAATGGCCTGAACCTTCTAATCCACCATGGTTGCCATCCTCTTCTCCATCCTAGCCTCAGACTCTGCAATGGACTTTTGCATCCATGGCTTCACATGGTGAAGCAGTGTGGCCATCTACACCTCCAATTTCTGAACTCGAGCTAATGGCACAACAGAAGCTCCAGAAGGTGGGGTGGCTCTAGATGAGCTGGGGGCCCGACTAGCGGCCTGAGATGAGGAGGCCGGGGAATCATCAGTGTGGGATGGAGGGGAAAGATCATCACCTTGCATCTTCTCCACATCATTTACTAAGTCTGCACCGCAATCTGTGGACCACGTCGCGGGGCAGCTACATTGGCCTCATCTCAAATCAGGCCTATATCCAGGGTCCCCGATGCCTGAATTAACTTGTCACAATGCCAGATTGGCACTTCAGAGTCCCTGCATAGCTGAAAAATGAGACACAAAAATGGGTAAGTGGTAGAGGTCTTGAAAGCCCTCTCATGAAGCTTTGCCAATAACATGCGGGAAAAGTCAATCTCGTGCCCTGCTACCAACGCCGCAACCAAAATCGCTTTATCCCATGTAAGCGCATTGTCAGCCTTAGTCGGTGACACTCTGTTCCGTACCAGTAACCAAAAAAACATGGCCACTAAATTCAAGGTGGCCTTCTGAATACCTAAATGTGGTGCAGTGACCCACTCCGTACACTCTCCATCCACAACAATGTACCTGGCCAGCCAAAGTAAGACATCCTCCCTCTATTCGGCATTACGCATGAAGTCTCCACTCTTCACAATATCCCATTTGTAGTCAAATTTGGCCGTGTTGAGTGCCCAAGTGTGATAAGGGCCAGGGCCATAGAAGAATCGACTGATGGTAGTATGTGATACGTCCACCAAAAAATCTTGGACCATGGTAGAAGTGAGAGGGTCCTGGGCTGTGGGCTTAGACCTCTTGTCGATCAAACCTCAGAAAGTGGAAGCATAGGAGGCATAGAACTCCCGCACCATCTCCTCGCTATAAGTACCGGGGTCTCGAGCCATCCAATCACACTTGTGAAGCTGAAAAAGTCGGTGGATGTCGAGAATAGTGTGTAAGCTCCCCGTGAGGACTCTGCGCTCTTCAGCAATAAGCTGGGCCATCTTGTTTTTCTCATTCCGCATTCTGGCATCCCGATAGATTTGCCATTGCACCTCAACACACCATCTATTTGGCTCCTCAACCACCGAATCAAGGTCGTAGTTTCGTGGCACCGGGACTTCTCCTGAACTAGTGGCCTCATCAGATGGGGTAACTTGGCCCTGTGAACTTGAGCCGGTGGGGAAAGCCGAGGCAGGCCCTGCAATAGAATGTGATTCAGAACCAAAAGCAAACCTAGCCGGTGACCTGATCAATGTATCCTCCTCATCAGACTGGGAGGCAGTGACTACGTCAGGGAGCATCTTTTTGGACTGATTCTGAGTATCCCAGGGTGCTGAGGGTGGTATCCTCCCAGTGGTGGGGACATACTCAGGGTCTTTCTCCACCTCTAGATCGTTGTAAATCAGTTTGCGGGAAGGTCCCGTTGATTTGAACCTACCCTTAGTGGCTATCGCTTTCTTGGGAGCCATTATACCTGTGAAGGAATTGTTAGTACCAAAATAAACCCAAAAGACACTGGAGAAAATTTTAGAACTAAGGACGAACAAAAATGAAGCACAATTTTTTTTCTTTTTAGACAGTGGCTTCAGTGGCCACCTACGGTGGGCATCTACAGTCCGTAGGTTGACCTTTGGTCAATGGATCCCCTCCGTAAATCAGAGGTCCCAATAAATTGGGCTCTGATGGAACCACAGATGTGCAGAACGGACCGTAGTCCACCTCCGTGGTTCCACACGTAGTGGAATTTCCATGTGCCCCCATCCACGGACCTGATCTACGGTCCGTAGATTGACCTACGGTTGGTAGACGGGGTCTTGTAGTTTGAGTCTGTGCCAGGTATGAGACATACTTCAATTTGAAGCCCAATTTAACCAAATTCAACAATATCCTAGTCCAATCATGCATTTTAACACAAATTATGCTAGTTCGTCATTCTAAGGGTTCCCATTATTCCATTTTCAACAGATATTACATACAGGACTAGGAACCCTAGGTCAAAACTCGCATTTAGACTCTTATTTCACTAATTTTATACATTGTAACAACACACAATCACGATCTATCGTCCCAAGGGTGATTCTAAGTCTATTTTAGCATGCAATTTCATCAAATATCAACCCAAGGTCAAGACCCAAATTCCTGACTCTCTATACTCAACAGTGAATTGGAATTCAAAGTGAAACAAAATTCGATTACCTTACAAGCAACGGAAATGGGGTGATTGTGTGACAACTCTACGCTTCCACTACTACTAACTTGGCTTTTTTTACCGAACCCAGACACCGAACCTCATGGTTAAATTGGAAATGAGTGGGTTTGGGAGAGAAAAAGCAATTGGGAATATGGGGGAAGAATGTGGAGTGAGTTATGGGGAAGTTATGGTAAACTGGAGGGATTTTAGTGATTGAGGGTGTTTAGAAATGGTTAGGAGGGAAAATGGGGGAAGTGGGAAGTGATTTGAACAAGAGTGCATTTATTTTAAATGAAGTCCGGGTCGGTCGGGCAGGATAGGGTTTGGACCCACGAGACCACGTCAACAATCCGTGGGTCGATCTACGGTCCGTAGATGGGGACCGTAGATCACATTCAGACTTAGAAAATTTATAATTCTTACCTGGGATCTACGGACACCATTCACGGTCCATGGAATGAACCACAGACCGTTGATGGGGTCCGTAGACCTCTGCACCAGATCTTTTTCTGTAGATTTTGCCTTACGCTCCTGCACAGGTAGCAACCATTAGGCCTTTCTTTTTACATTTTTTCTGGACACTTTGTAGACACGGACCCTATGTTATATCTAGCCAACACTAAAAGAAAAAAATAAAACACCTATCTAAATTAGTTTAGAGAGGCAAATAAACAAAGAAAACTACTACATGTAAAACAAGAACCTATTGTTGGCTAGATTAGATATCTTGGGTTGCCTCCCAAGCAGCGCTTGATTTAACGTCGCGGCACGACGCATGCCTCTTGATTACTCCGACTTCATCAAGATAGTAGGCCTCAACAACTTCTTGCACACTTACCGCATTTCCCAAATAGATCTTGATCCTTTGCCCGTTTACCATGAACCTTGTTCCTTCACTGTTTTCAAGCTCAACCGCTCCACGGGGGAGCACTTTTGTGAGCAAAAATGGCTTGGTCCATTTGGACTTGAGTTTTCCTGAAAACAAGCGCAACCTAGAGTTGAATAGAAGCACAAGATCACCTACAACAAATTCTCGCTTTTCAATTCTTTGATCATGATACCTCTTCATCTTCTCTTTATACAAGGTTGAACTTTCATAAGCTTTTAGGCGAAACTCATCAAGCATATTCAAGTCATTCATTCTCTGATTAGATGCGATGCCCCAATCCAAATTTAGCTTATTCATCACCCACATAGCCTAATGCTCTAGCTCTACCGGTAAATGGCAAGACTTCCTATAAACAAGTTGGTAAGGAGACATACCTATGGGAGTCTTGTATGCAGTGCGATAGGCCCATAGAGCATCATCAAGCTTCCTTGACCAATTCGTTCTATTAGCATTCATAGTCTTTGCCAAAATCTGTTTGATCTCTCTGTTGGACACTTTAACTTGCCTACTAGTCTGCAGATGGTAAGGAGTGGCAACATTGTGGCAGACACCATATTTCTCAAGTAGCGCCTTGAACAACTTATTACAAAAGTGGGAACCTCCATCACTGATAATCGCCCTCGGTGTACCAAAATTGGAGAATATATTCTTTTTCAACAATGCGGTGACACACTTCGACACATAATCAACCGCAACAAGAATATACCTCATCCCATGTGAACTCACAAATGGACCCATAAAATCAATGCCCCATATATCAAACAACTCTATCACCAATATAGGATTTATAGGAAGCTCTTGCCTCTTTGAAATCCCTCCTTCTCTTTGGCAACCGCCACAAGACTTGGCGAAATCATGAGCATCTTTGTGGATGGTAGGTCAGTAGTACCCATACTGCAAGATCTTATACGCAGTCCAAATACCACTTTGATTCCCACCAACTGGCGATGAATGGCACGCCTCAAGTACACTCAACATCTCAACCTCTGGCACACAACAACGAATAATCCCATCAGCACAACTTCGATACAAGTAAGGCTCATCCCAAAAGAATTTCTTCACATCATGCATCAACTTTTTCTTTTTGTAAAAAGACAAATCCAGGGGCACCAAATCGCTTGCCAAATAATTAGCAAAGTCTGCGAACCAAGGAATCATATCATGAGAAGCAGCCAATACCTGTTCATATGGAAAACATCATTAATTTCAGCCCTATGACCAAGCTTTAGCTTAGCCTCTTCCTCTAATCTAGACAAGTGATCGGCAACTTGATTTCCAGTCCCCTTTCTATCTTTCCCCACAAAATCAAACTCTTGCAGCAACAATACCCATCTAATCAACCTCAGTTTTGCATCATTATTCGCCATCAAATACCTCAATGCAGAATGGTCAGTATGCACTATGACCTTAGTACCAAGCAAGTAGGATCGAAATTTCACGAATGCGAAAAACATCGCAAGAAGCTCTTGTTCAATCATAATATAATTCTTTTGGGCCACATTTAGAGCTTTGCTAGCACAGTAAATAGGATGGAGAATCTTCTCTCGCCTCTGTCCTAATACCACACCAAGCACCACACCACTTGCATCACACATTACCTCAAACGGTTGTCTCCAATCCAGTGAAATAATGATAGGTCCAGTAACTAACTTGTCCTTCAACTCTCCAAATGCTCTCAGACAAGAATCATCAAAATTAAACTTATACTCCTTTTCGAGCAGTTTGCACAATGGATATGCAATTTTAGAAAAGTCCTTGATGAACCTCCTATAGAAACCTGCATGCCCTAGAAAACTTCTAGCGCCTTTTACAGAGATAGGTGGTAGAAGCTTTTCTATAACCTCAACTTTAGCTCTATCAACCTCAATTCCCTTCTCAGAAATCCTATGACCCAAAACTATCCCTTCTTTTACTATAAAGTGGCAGTTCTCCCAATTTAGCACCGGGTTGCAGTCTTTACACCTTTTAAGCACCTCGGCCAAATGATCCAGACATCGATCAAAAGAGTCACCTACCACAGTGAAATAATCCATAATTACGTCAATAGTGTCCTCCACCATATCAGAGAATATCGACATCATACCACGCTGGAAGGTCGCTAGAACATTGCACAACCCAAATAGCATCCGTTTGTTGGAGAAAGTCCCATAAGGGCAAGTGAATGTGGTCTTTTCTTGATCTTCCGGAGTTATAGAAATCTGATTGTAGCCCGAATAACCATCAAGAAAACAATATAAACCCTTACCTGTAGGTCTATCCAACATCTGATCCATGAATGACATAGGAAAATGGTCTTTTTCTGTCCAATCATTTAACTTTCGGTAGTCCATGCATACTCTCCATCCAATCACGGGCCGCATCGGAACAAGCTCGTTTCTCTCATTAGGTACCACAGTAATCCTACCTTTCTTGGGCACAAACTGAACAGGACACACCCTACTACTATCTGCAATGGGATAAATAACTCCGGCATCCAACCATATGATGAACTCCTTTTTAACTACCTCTTGCATATACATATTTAATCTTCTCTGGTGCTTAATACTAGGCTTATGATCTAACATGAGTTGGATTTTATGAGAACAGATACCAGGAGGGATCCCAATAATGTCCGCCATAGTCCACCCAATAGCTCGCTTGAACCTCTTTAACACAGAAACCAAAGCCTCAACTTGTCGCCCATTCAAATCTGCCGCAATGATGACCGGTAAAGTATCCTCTCTTCCTAAGAATACATACCTCAAATGTGATGGTAGAGCTTTAAGCTCCAATTTTGGTGCCTCCTCATCAGACGGTCTTGCGGGTGGGGACTCACGATTTTTCATGTCTAACTCCAACTTCTTTGGTTTCGAATGATATTCACACCTATCAAGTGCGGCGACCAACTCATCATAGTCTTCAATATCATCACTCTCAAAGTTCATCATAACTGCTGCTAGTACTTCAACACCCAATCTCTCTTCAATCTGCACCTCAGACCCACTCTCAACTCTATGTGTTTTCGTCGATACCGTTTGGAGCTCGCTACTCTACTTCATGAACCTATATATATTGAAAGTTGCCTCTTCATTATTCAGTATGAACTTCATCTGCCCCTTTTCCATATCAACCAAGGTATGCCTAGTGGCAAAGAATGGTCTCCCAAGAATAATGGGAACCACAAAATCAACCTCATAGTCAAGAATCACAAAATCCACCGAAAAGATGAACGACTCCACTTTCACTAATACATCATGGAGCACACCAATGGGCCTCTTCACAGTTCTATTGGCCATGAGAAACCACATCGCAGTCGGTTTTAGATCTCCCAGAACTAACTTCTTGTAAATAGACAATGGCATCAGATTAATGCTAGCACGAAAATCGCACAACGTCTTAGCAAAATGCAACAACCCAATGGTACATGGAATAGTGAAGGCACCAGGTTCCTCATTTTTCTGCACAAGGGACCTTGTAGCAATAGCACTATAATGTGGCAATCTATCATCATCTTCGAAGCTCACTGCCCTCTTCTTTGTCACCATATCTTTCATAGATTTGGCATACCCAGGCATTTGCTCCAAAGCTTCTATCAACGGAACATTAATGGAAAGTTGTTTCAACATGCTAATAAACCTGCGGTATTTGCCATCTTCAGTCTTTTTCACTAACCTATGTGGGAAGGGATGTGGAGTTCTGGGTATGGGTCAACTTTCTGAGTTACCTCCTTATCTTTCTCTGTCACATTATCAGACTCTCCACTTACCTCGACCACATCATCATCTTTACTAGTCTCAATTTCCACCCTAGATAGCATAGGTGGATCAATGGTTTGCTTACCCCCTCGAGTAGTGACTACCATACAATGCCTATCATTCTTTGGATTCTGGATGGTGTTGCTAGGAGGAGTGCCAGGTTGACGTGGATTTACCATAGTTGACAACTGAGTCATCTGTTGCTCAAGATGCTTGATTGACACTGCATGGGCATCAACTTTTTGACCAATACCAGACAAGTCATTTCTCATCTCCTTCACATTCTCATCAGTTGCATCAAACCTCCTCATTATCTTCTGCATTATATCGTCAATACGTGACATATTACCTCTAGCTTCCTTAGTACCAGATTCTCAATTTTGAGGAGGAGCATAAGGTCCAGCCCGATCATTCCTGTTGTCATAGTTCTTCCAGTTGTAGTTGTTGTCGTGATTGTAGTTCCCATCCCGGACATATTGACCCTCTCGGTTGTAGTTACCATAGTTCCGACCTTGGTTTCCTCGACCTTGGCGCCAATTATTTGTATTGGAAACTTGGGCGTTTGGTCGGAAACCCCCCGTCTAATCATTCAACGCGTAAGTATCCTCTTCATAGTAGCACTGCTCAACTGGTGGTGGACTTCTAGTCAAATAATTCACAACATTTATCTTCACCGCACCTTCGCTCACGTGCTTCAACACCAACCCTAGTTCGGTCCTCATCTGAGCCATTACCTTACGAATCTCATCTGCAGACTATTTGTTTGTAGCTTGAATGGCAAACGTGTTCCTCCCAGCATCCGACTTTCTAGTGCTCCAAGCTTTATTGTTTCGAGAGATCTTCTCCAGTTTCTTCGCAATCTGCTCCAAAGTGCACTCACCATAAGAACCTTCAACGATAGTATCAAGCACTGCCTTACTGTTGTCATCATGACCTCGATAGAAATTCTCCTTTAGCGACTCATCATCAATGTGGTGATTCGGAACACCCCTTATGAAAGCAGTGAACCTGTCCCAAGAACTACTCACAAAATCTCCAGGTAGTGCTACAAAAATGTTGAGTTTATCTTTGTGGTTTAGCTACTTATAAACTAGAAAGAATCTTGCTAGGAACATAGCAGTCAATTGGTCCCATGTATAGATTGAGCTATAAGAAAGCTCATTAAACCACACAGTAGCATCGCCGGTCAATGATAGAGGGAATACTCGCAATCCATTGACATCCATGTCTAAGTCCGATCGATCCACGTAACTTTTGCAAACACTCCTTATTGCGAAATGAAAGGCACGTTCTTATTGCGTGTAGGAATAGAAATTATGGAAATCATTTAAGGAAAAAAAGGGGTTGACAGCAGGTGTCAAATGAGGGGATTAGGTTTGTTAATTAACAACTATGAAAATAGGGGAGTGATCAAGTACAGAAGGATCATTGGGGATGTTTTCGATTTTCCTAATTTCACTATATGGGTGATTACCAATTACCAACAGTCTTTGAATCTTAATGGATATGCTAGGCTATAGATGTAGTAATCATCTCTCATTCAACTATCATGAATCAAGCGAGTTCTATCGAACCTGGGCAAGCATCACAATTATAAACACCCTAAAACCTTAATTTACCTACTCTCTCGAGCTAGATAGGTAGGAACGAATTAAGATTCACTCTCTAAAACTGAATCTACAACAACCCAATCACTTCAATTATCAATTGATAACCTTAATTCTAACACCTCTTTCTCAAGCAAGCATAGAATATTAGACTAGAACTACATTTGCAATTACAATTCATGATTTAACACTCAATTATCAATCAAACCCACTTCAAAACAACAATTAAATAAGTAATTACTAACACCCATAAAATAATTGACACAATTAATCACAAAATCACATCCCCAAGAAGCGGGGTTTTAGCCACGCATTATAAAAGGCAAGAAAATATTACCAACTATGTTCTCCATAAGCTGGATAACAAGATGGCTATGATGAGGCAAGAATTTAGACTTCCACTTTTTGCTTTATAAAATGTTCTGAACTTGGACTATGGTATTACTCCTATTGTTTTATTTCTAATGTTATTTGAGCAAAGTAGCTTGTATGGAGTCCTTTGGGGTTCTATACGCCATGTTACATCTAGGGGGTACCCCTAGGTTGTGACAAACTTGCTAATCAGAGCACAAGGTTTAGAATGGTCCTAAGATGTCTCATAAGCCACGTCTAGTAGAGTCTTGTTCATGAGTGTGAAGCACACAACATTTATGAATAAGACGCTACAAGATGATTAGGAAACTCCGCTTCTTTCATTACACTTAGGTTATGCAATAGAGTTTAACTCTATAAAGTCTCTCTCCTAATCCTTATCATACATTCTTTAGGATATGGATACCTGAAAAGCTTATGTTAGAAGGAATGTGAGGGAGAATGTTAAACAAGAAGCTCCTCCCCAACCTCCTATAGTTTCGGTCGATCTGTTGGCCAAGGATGTGTCTAATGCGGAGTTTAGGGTTGCTTTACAAGTGTTGTCTCAAGTCGTGACGGCCCAAGCCAATATGAAGGTTGTGGTTCCTGCAAGGTCAAATGTGAATTCAGTGACTTGAAGAATGACGGATTTCACAAGGACGAATCTTCCGGAGTTTCATGGTTCAAAAGTTTAGGAAGATCTTCAAGAGTTTATCGATGAGGTCTATAAGGTGTTGATGATCATGGGAGTTAGGCCGGTGGAAAAGGTGGGGTTGGCCTCTTACCAATTTAAAGGTGTGGCTGATATACCATGAGTTTACGATATTTTTGATGCATTTCACTTAGAATTTGTTTGGTTCTAGGGACATATTGTATTAGAAATAATGTGTTTTATATCATGCTTGCAGGAAATAAGCTCGGAATGCAGTTGATGGAGATTAGAGCTGAAATTATGAAGAAAGAGCCACCCACAGAGTGATCCACGGATCGTAGGTCCTTTGATGGACGTTGGGCAGGTGTAGATGGAGCATCAGGGAATTCTGACTAAGCGTGGAACTACGAAGCAACTGATGAACCGTAGGTCGACCCACAAGCCGTCCTGCTCATTCGTCGATGGGTTCAGAGAGTTGAAGTTCTAGTACCTGATGAAAAAGCTTGAGTATGGAACCACAGAAGGACACCTAAGGACCGTAGGTTGTCTAACGGTCCGTAGGTCGAGTCGTCTACTGAAGTCGCATTCCAGACTACTTATTTCCTTATTTTGTTTTCTTTTTGTTTAGGACTTGTTTTCTATAAATAGGAGTTAGAAATCTCATTTTTACTCAAAAGTCATTCTTTAATACTTCCAACACTTTTTGTATTCCAAGCTAAATTCAAGAAATATTTAATTTGTTAGAAAAGAAAGAAGGAAAGATGAGGTAACATATTCAGAATATAAGGAAACTAAAAAGGAATCTCTTAATCAATGAAACTGAATTAGAGCTTTCATAAGAGCTCTACAATTTCTCATATAAGTAGAAAAGGAAAGAGGGGAAAGGAATATTAACTCAATTGCTATACCATAATTGTTGGTACCAATAACATACATACATTCTTGATATTAGAATAGGAAGACAACCAAAAGAAGAAAAACACAACGTAAGGAGCGAATTTTGAGAAAATAAAATTAAGGCATAGCCATTGGCAGAATGTCAAAAGAAGCCATAAAGAGGTTGTAATTGGTGAAAAGAAACACAAGATTTTCAAGGTCATGAAAATCTTGAACACGCATCTTTGGTTGTTCAAAAGATAAAAGCATAACTTATTTTATTAAACAGTATTCAAAAATTTCCATTTGGGTCAAAGAGACTTGCAGCAGGTATATTTCATCTGTCTTTATTCTTAATTTCCTGTAAATTGATGAATATGGAGCTGCATAATTTGCAAGTAACCCATGATCATAGAATATACATGCCCTTTTTCGTTGTGTATTCATTTGTGAAACAAAAAATCATACCCAAGAAAAGGAGCTTTAAGTATCTCGGGTCCATAAACCAAGGAGACATGGAGATTTATGATGATGTCGTATATTGTATTGGAGCAGGGGGGAGGGGGTTAAATATCGCAACTGGGGTACTGTGTGATAAGAATGTGCTACCAAGACTTTAGAAAGGTAAATTCTATAGAGCAGTGGTTAGACTGACATTGACATTGTTGCATGGGACTTAGTGATGGTTAATCAAGAATCCACGTCTATAAGATGAATGTAGTAGAGATGCAGATGCTCAAATAGATCTATAAGCATACTAGAAGAGATATGATTAGAAACAAAGTTACAAGGGACAAGGTGGAAGCGGCCCCCGTAGTAGATAGGATGAGAGAGGTGAGAATAAGATGATTCAGACATGTGAAGAGAAGGTGCGTGGATGCGCCAATAAGGGGGTGTGAGATATTGGCTATTGTAGAAACTAGGAGAGGTAGATGTAGGATGAAAAATATCTGAGGGGAGGTAATTAGACACGACATGAATCAACTCCAGCTTACTAAAGACATGACCCTACATAGGAAGGTATGGATGTTGAAAATTAGAATAGACATTTAGTAGGTATTTTAGTGTTCTGCACTACATACGAGAGAGACAAAGGTCTAGCCTTATCCCCTCCTATTAATGGTAGCTGTTTTTTTTTGAGAAGGTTAACTAGTATTATAAACAAAAGGCGTACACCAATAGTCTGCTCCTAAGTAGTTACATCAAAAGTGTGAAGGGACAGCCAAAACAACATCTATCACCTATATCCCTTATAAAACTATCTAAAAATAGGGTAATGTCCCATGTATCCTTAGGTACAAAATGGATACACCCAAAGTAAAAGGTTGCTAAACTGTTTTTCTTTATGACAATGGAAACCCACAGCCACTACCCTTTGGCTACGCATAGAGTAAACCCTCCACTCCTATGCAATAGCTCGCAAACCACATATTTATACGTTGGAAGGGAATGCTCTTGTTTTTAAAATATCTCTTATTTCTCTCCATCAAAATTGTCCACCATATGCACGCATGGACAATCTTCCATCTCTCCTTGTATCTTGACTAATTTCCATCTCTATTCCAGCATGTTAGTACTTCTGCAGTATGCATTGGCATGGCCCATCTAATACCCCTCAGGTTAATGAACCATTGCCATAGTCTCTCAGTCACTTTATAATGCAGAAAAAGATGATTTATTGTCACTATTCAGCTTCACAAAAAAAACATTTGGAGCATAACTGCCTATTAATGATAGTAGTTACTAATCACTATATTGTTTAATGTGTGGTACTTCTATTGTTTTAGTTTCTTTGTAACTTCCTATTTTACTATCGTATTTACTTTGTTTCGAAAACTTCTCTTTTGTGCCAAGGATCTATCTAAAACAACCTCTCCACCCTACAAAGGTCCGATAAGGTCTCCATACATCCTACCTTCCCTAACCCCATGTATAGAATGCCGAAAGACCCTAAACAAGCCACTTAGCATACATCATACAAGAGAATAGAAATAAAAATTTCAAAAATAGCAATCTTATATCATAAAAGAGCTTGACAAAGCCGAAGTCTAACATAGACTCAACAAGCCATCTAAACATCATAAGGAGTGGTCGGGAGGTAACCCATAAGACATGTACATCATTTGATAATTAGAAAGACATATAGCAAGGAAAAGTGCCATGATCCTCGGAACATAAGGACTCACCAATTCTTGAATCTAGTAGAATCATCAACTAGATGCGAGTGTGGGAGGTAGGAGTGTTGGATCCTACATTAATGAAATAATATAGGCACAAGTATGCATTAGTACATGTAATATACTAAGTATGGGGCAATATGAATAAACTTTGCATCGTAGCTTGAATAGCTTAAAACATGTACTACACGACCAACATTTGAACATTTGAAGGCTTAAAGAAGCAATAACATGTATCTCATAGGATATGGTTAATGCATTTGAAATAAGAGACATAAGAAAGCCTGAAGAAACCTAGTAATTTTGTGGGTAGAGATCATTAAAGGTTATTTCCAATTTCTTTTCATCCACCTGATCTTTTCAACAACAATTTATAAAATGTATAATCATACGAAACATAATGTTATCCAATTTTGAAAAATGATGAACGTCCGATAATCATGAGTTGAAATGGAGAGAAATATGCAGTTGAGGAAAGAATGTGAGTAACAGAAAGAGTTGTTGAACACTAATTTCTCATATTCAAGGGTCAAGTCTTCATAGCAGCATTTTGTTTAAAATTTATTAGAGCATCAATTTAAAATCATCAATTTTGTTTCACTAAATAGAATATAGTTATTACATGGATTATTAATTTGGAAATTAATTTTATTGTATTTTTTTCTGTAGAATCAAAGAACATGAAAACTTATTTTCAATTTTTTTTTCAATCTATTTTTATAGTCTTCTCTTTAACTAGTTACACAATCAAATATGTTAATTAATCCTCTGTTTTAAGGATGGAGAAAAATAAAGACAGAATAAGAAATATTTCATTCACTTCAATTCTTAATTTCTTCCTTTCCTCACTGGTTTCAATATTTTTCACACAAAGGATTTCTATATCAAAAATTGAAGAACTTAATTGAGAGAATAAAGAAGGAGGATGAATTTTAAGAATGAAAAATAGCAAGACGTGTTTTCTTATTTTCAAAGAATGTATCCAACATTGTATATATCAATGATAAAATGAAAATGAAAAATAAAACTACTAACTATGATTTTATGGTGGCCTCCTTAATGAATGTATTATTTTTCATTTCCTAAGGTTTATAAAGTTTTGTTTGCCTGAAATTTAGCTTTCATATATTCTTTTAATTACATTGACCGCATGTAACACCCCATAAATTCTATGACTTAAGTTAGAGCCTCACCTTATGAATAATGAATTAAAAATAGTCAAAATGATGTTTATAAACCTAAACTAATGTAATTGACTTGGTTTGGAAGAGTAAAAGTCTAAACGTCAAGAAACGACCACGACGTCCGGAAACTAGAGAAGAATGTGTTCTAGTGTGTCCTTAAGTTTTGGGCAGCTTTGGGAGTATCGTATGATGGTATAATCTAGTAAAAAGGTTTAAAATAGGTAAATATATGTTCCTAGGGTCAAAATGTTTGAATACAATGGCCCAGGGCCACCCTAAGGGTCCCCGAGGAGGACCCCAACCTTGGCCAAGCAAGCTGCCAAGGCAGCTTGCAAGTTGTGCATAGAGGGAATGAGGGCGCGTCGCGCACTTTCTGCCCCAAGGAGAAACATTTCAGTTCGCAACACGGTCGTGTCGTGGACTCTACTGTCTCAAAATTTAATTTCAAATATCTTTAGGGAACAGCTCCGCGTTGCGGACTTGTTCCGCGACGAAAATGCAGATATTCAGAAATCTATTTTTACTTCATTAAAGAGTCCAATTAAGTGAGGGGTATTTAGGGTACTTTAGGGAACGTGTATATAATGATTTTTAAGTCAATTTACCTCACTTTTATCACTCAAACACAAAACCCCAAAGATCTAAACCTAAAGTTCCTCCTTCTCTCTACTCTCTCTCTCTCTCTTCTCAAGAACTCCATTGAAGAAGATTGGAACTTCAAGAAGAAGACCAACTCTCCAAGGTTTCAACTTGGATTTTTGTGGTTAATTCATCTATAAGGTATGGTTGCTTATCACTCTTGGGATTCCTTTCCCCAAGAGGCCCGTTCAAGATGAATTTCAAAATCTCCAATTTCTAGGTTTCAATCCAAAA
>JAJOOD010024675.1:0-15458 GCA_029582525.1 Solanum tacnaense
AGTTTCGATTCTTTTGATATATTACCCACTCAAAAAGGTGCTCGTTGTGGCAAGTTGAATTTTTAGCTCAAGCTTTTGAACTAACTTTAATGGAGGTTTCAAGTTAATACTTCACATTTTAAACATGAGCTTCAGTTTTCAATTCTCAAACATAAAGAACTCTTCAAATCATCTGAAAGTTGCTCCCACTTCAAGAATATAGATTCAATAATTTCATATGGAAGCTTGTCGATTTCCATGAAATTCCGGTGTTTCTTCAAATCTAAAAATCGCAACCATAAACTCAATCAAACTCAATGTATTTAGCTTCAAATAATTAGCAGCCATCTATGTTATCAACATGTTTCAAATTTGAAGATCCAAAATACATTCATAAACTTAGACCTTAAATGGTTTTTAAAAAAAAAAAAAAAAGTCAGAAAGGGAGAAGAATAAAAAAAAATTAGGTCTAAAAAGGAATGAAGAAGAAAGAGAAAAAAACGTTTTAAAAAGAAATGATCAAAAGGTGAAATACACGTGTCAAGCGCGTGTGTTTCACCACAAGATACATATCTGGTTATGATGTTTTAAGGGGCTACTTATTTCATTTTAAAATAATTCAGGGGGGTAATAGGACCCCCGTGAAGTATGAGTGTGTAGTTGGAAATTCGGCTATAGGTTAGGGGGGCTTTTGCCTATTTTCTCTATTATAAAATAACATATATCTAAATAATTAACTTTTAAACTAGTGAATTTTTTGCAAATTATTCTTTTTCTTTAAAATATTAGTTCTCTAACTTAAAATAGGCTTGACTTTTTTTTTTTTTTTGTTGAAGTATGTCACACTCACATATAATATTGATTAGAGTACATAGAATTGATGATGCATTTTCAGGAAAATAAATTGAGATAAGTTAAAATTACTGATTTATGTTCTTGTCAACTTTTTCCTTTCCTACATAATTTAAAATATTCACGGTCAAATCAAAATTGATTAAGTAGATTCCTAATATAAAATATTCAGTGCTAAATCAATTTCTTGTTTTATAATCTTCCTGGGGCCAACATGTTGGATTTTTTTTTTTTTAACCTAATTACACAACTTAATTTATTATATTTTAAAATTTTCTACCATTTGAAAAAATTACAAAAATCCCTACTTTCTCCTATTCTCGGTTACATCACTTTACGTGATATATCGGTCAGATACATCACTTTAAGCGATATATCGGGACGTATGCAATATATTGAGACGTTGAGAGTGATGTATCGAAAATTGAAATGCAATGTATCAGGACGTTGAGTGATGTAACCGAAATTGAGACGCGATATGTCGGGACATTGAGGGATGTATCACAAATCAGGACGCAGTGTATCAGGACGTTTTTGGATTTCTCCACATTCCATCAAATTTAAGAAATTCTTGTAATTTTAAAAAAATAAAAATAAAATGTAATTAGCTCTTAACACTATAAAATTTATATAAAACTCCCTCTTTTTTGTGGTTGTTATTGTTGTACGGATGAGAAATGGTAGCGCCAATAAGATGGGTGGCCTCATTCGATGTTCAATATACACATTAAAGTTTGATTAATTTAAATTTTTACTAGGCAGGATTCCATTCGAAGAATAATGCTAACTACCAAAATATTTTTTCATATGCAAAACTCGAACTCAAAATCTCTAATAAAGAGAGGATCAACATCATCCACGGCAACACATTCTCCGGTGGTATAACTACTTTCTAATGGCTTTTATCATTCATCAAAATATTGCAGGCAATCATGTAGTTATTATCGTACCTGTAAACAGATAGCCCCTCTAATACGTATTCATTTTTTAGCACTTTATCTTAATCTTATTTCAGCAGTTTATCTTAATCTTATTTCATTTTCACATTTAACTTTATTTTTATGTATCATTTAAATACAAACTATTGATTTTATGATTTTTTAATTGTTATATATGTTCTTCAATTATAATTTTACAATTTAAAAATTGACGTTCATCCATTGATTTTTGTAAAAAAAGAACTAAATTAATGAACAAACATTGATTTTTTTAAAACAATTATTTTGAGAGTTTTTTTTTAAAAATACTTTTTCCTGAAAAATAACTAATGAAAGTGCGTTGATTTTCTTTCTTAAAAATTCAATAACAACCCAACGAAGTGTCACGACCCATACCGTCGTGATTGACACTCACACCAACCCTCTGGTGGGAGAATCATTAATACTAATTAGCTAACTCAAGAATTACACATTTAAAGATACGAAAACAGGTTTAAATGTAAGAATAAAGTAGAGTTCCCATAAACTCCAAAAGTCTAACAACGACTATCAAAACATTGCAGAAATATTCCCTAGAAACTGAAAGTTAATGTACCAAAACTCTAACAAAGAACCATAAGTCTAAAGAAAATGGGTACAACCCAATTAAACATACGAATATCTAACTAGAAAGTCTGAGTCCAAAAGAGTGGACTAAAACATAGAGAACTCATGGCAGCCTGGAAGAATTGGCTCACCCTTGAATTCGAATCGATCACTGGTCTTCTAAATGAGGTATGTTAGTAGCCGCCTGAAGATACCATGTACTTAACAAAGAAAGAGCAAATGCAATATTAGTACACAACTACAGTCTACTGGTAGGATCACGCGGTTATCCCAGTAAGCACAACATATATGAGTTATCACAACAAGTAAAACACGCATATACAGAACATATACACCATAAATTATCATTTCAGTATCAAGTAATTACGCATAAATGACAAGTCAATGGTCCTCTTATGGAACCTACACCCAAACTGTTAGTATACCGGAACGTGGTACCCGATCCCAATTAGTGTGCCGGATGTGACATCTGATCTCATATATGCACCAGAATGTGGCAGCCGATCCAAGTTAGTGTGTTGGGACGTAACACCCGATCCATTCAACAAATCACAATCACAATGTACATTCTCATAATCATGCAATCAAGTGTTGATTCATGACATAATCATTTGTTTATACTATCCGCGTTTAATGATCAATAGTGCAACATTCACATACATATATGCATTACAATGAAGCAAATAATCACATATATTACACAAACAAGAAATCAAACCATCACCTACCTCGAAAACAAGATTGAATCCTCCTAAGAAACATGGAATATCGGAGGCTTCATTTTCAGAAACTTGGTCAACATTTCGTGTTCATTACCAGTCATCACAGGACCCAACAAAGGACGGAAGAAAGCATTAGTACCTACAGTTCTACCCACCTTGGGGACAGTTGTTGACAACCAATTTTGACCCTCCACAATATAAATTAATCATCGAGCTTCTCTAATTTCAAACGATTTAAAATAATTAGTTTTTATAAAATAAATAAATAAAAAATATATATAATATAGTTTGCAAGTCATTTAAATAGATTGGTCACCTTCTTATAATTTTCAAATAATGTACCTTGTTTATACATATTCATATATATAATTAGTATATTTTATGAATATTCAAAAAATCATCTCAAAAGATTTTATTTCTTACTTAAGTATTTGAATTTAATCTATAGTTAATACTTAAGTTAGGTTTATATTTTTGAGTTATTAGTTTATAATTAAGTTATTTTTTTTTAAAATTAAGAAGCTCGTTAATTAATTAATATGATTTCGTCCTGTCTAAATTTTAGTCAAATTCCCTAAATCAAATATTTGGCTAACTTGTAAATTTTACTCTTCCTTGATTTCAATTCCCAGCCCATATATATATGTTAACAGCAAAAACTCCACCTAAAACCCCATTCCAATTATAATTAATCCAGCCCAACCCATTTTCTCCTCACAAAGAAACCCATTCAACAATACGTACAAAACATTCCCGGCCCACCAAACAACCGACTAGACCCCACTTTACTTCTTCTTCTCCCTTACGCCTACAACCCAACAACAACAATAGCCATACCCTACGACCTCACTCCGTTCTTCTTCTCCAGACGCAACCCAGAATATTCCAGCAAATCCAAAAATCCCGTCCAACTACCCTGCAGAACCCATAACCCTAGCAACCTAATCGATCAAATCGTTGTTCCCCTTTACCCCATTTTCAGAGATCTTCAAATCTCTTTTACTGTGCCCCTTGGAAATGAAGAAAGAAATTCAAAGTTTTGAACTTTGCTCAACGGATTTCCCCCCCAAAATCACCCCTACTTTCCCTATAAATAACCCCCTAATCTTAGTGATTAGGACACGGGTTTTGAACTTGGTTTTTTAGCGATAGACATTTTACACTTAAGAATTTCATATCTAGCTTTCTGATTCTAAGATCCAAGAAGATCGACGCTCGGAGTTTCTTAGTGTGTTGTTCGTGTATAGATTTTATAGTAGAAGAGTCGTTCTCAGCTCGTTTGTCCTAGTCTCGCTGCCCCTGAAAAGGTAATCTCTTTCCTTTTATCAAGTTTTCTCTTCCTCTCGTATTTTTATCTTTTGAAGTTTTCAATTTTAATTATATCGGCTGCTTTTCTAACCTTGATATGTCATTTACTTATTCATTTCATAAATGGTGTACTAGCTTTCTGTTAAGTATTAACAAATTAGATTTTGTTCCACCAACATGCTTGGTTAGTTGTTTAATGGATTGTAAGCATCCAGTGTGTGTTCAAGTTCATGGGATAAGATTTTGGCTTTGTCTTGGACCATTTTCAGCATCTGTTATTTGCCTAATCTATGTCGTCCATATAGTTCATCTTTACTGCTTCTCTGTTTGTCAAAAATGATTCGGAAGCTTCGTAGTGAATTTGCTTTGCTATGTTTCTTGTTCAATGCTTGGTGTTGTTAATCTCTAATAAAGAGAGTAGCCTTGATTAAACAATATATGTAATTTGTATGGTACACTCTCTTCTTAGCAAAATGTGTCCAGTTCTTTTTTCTTAGTTTAATTAAATCGGTATGGCTTTATAACTTTTCTAGTCTTTTAGCACATGTCAAAACTATCGTGGGTTCATTTCGAGGAAGTTTTCTTGCATGTGCTTAATCTTTATGTGTTTAGAAGTATTATACTTGAATGAGGTTGTCTTTATTTGCCATGATAAGAAGGTCTAGTGTTTGACCTTGCCATTTTCATTTTTTACTCAAATGTCACCCCGCTTTGGATTTGATTTTGCTTAAAATGTTCTCATATCTCATCATGATCTCGTTGTCTCGATACATATCCTTAGGAATACTCAGTGTAGTAATTTGCTCTTTTTTCATGTACGTATATCCCCATTTAAGTCTCTTATATCTTAGTTGGCTAGAGTTTTGTCCTTAGGATGATTAAACTTGAATCTTTGGTGTTAATTTCCTCGCGGTTCAATTGTCATGTTTTGTGGCTTCTGTTTCCAAATAAACAAAATTAGCTTACTTCGTATCTTCGATTTATGATACCTCTGCGATAGGTGGCTTTATTTATTGGTAGCTGCATAGTTGATTGTTCGTTAGCCGGCTCCCTCTCTCTTTATACATAATTATGTTAATTACTAACTATTTGTTTACCATATTGTGAGCTGCTTTTATTACATCCGTTTTCACTCGCTTATAAACTTTATTCTTGTGTGTGTATACATATGCCTAGAAATTTCCTTATGCGTAGATTGTGATAGTCTAGTGTTAAATACATTACTTCCTATCATGCTTTGATTTCCTTCAAGCACTGTTAAGTAATAAATGGAGAGTAAGTGTTTTTTTTTCTTTGATACAGTAGTATTCATTTGTCCTATGGTAGCTCTAGTTGTATTTTTTTTTCCAAGTGCTTGAGTTGCTCTTTACTTCAATTGAGTTATGTTTCATTTGCTTCTTCGTCTCACATACTAATTTTGTTCTTTCTTTCGTTTCTTGTATGCACCCTCTCTCGAGTCCACTGTGGACTTATCTACTTTGCATTTTCGAGTTGAGCCATAAAGGCTCGATCTTTGCTTTCTCTATTTCTCGAGTCAGCCCCCTATGTATTGGGAAGTCGTTACAGATCTCGGAGGCCCAACAAACTGCTGGAAATTAGTTCATTAATTTTTAAAAGCTCAAGAAATGGGTTGTATACAACATTTATACACTGATATACAAGTCGAGGTGCTGAAATATAGAACAAAACTGCGGATATACAGGTCGGAAACGAAAAATGGGCCTTTATAATAATTTGGGACATGGACAATATACGATCTGTATACAAAAATTAGAAATGGGCCCAAAATCCCCAAGAAAATTCAGGCAGTTTTTTTTGGATATTTTTGGGCAGCCTTTATAATAATTTGGGACAGGGAAATGGGGCCAAAGCCCAAGATTAGAAAGGCCCTAATCTTCCCCCTCACTCTCTCTATTTGAATTTATTAATTTGTCTTACTCTTACTTGCCTATTTGTTAATTAATTTTAAGGTTAGCTTGATTAAATTCCCCAAAAGATGAACTATATTCTTTATGTTAGTACATTTTAATATAACTCATTTTTTTTATCAACTCTCATACTTTTATTTAACATCTTTAGTCTAATTTTTTTTTTAATTAATTAAAAATAGTTTCATGCTTAAATTAACTAATTTAGTTCAAATTATTATTTTTTAAAATGATTCAAAAAAATAAAAAAATTCTAATTAATCTAGTTTTGTTAAAGTTCCAATCACTTGTAATTAGATTCAAACGTTTTAATTTTGGTCCTTTTATTTAAAAATAAAATAAAATGTGTCATTTATTTAATTATTTTTTCAAAGTTAAATCAAATATTGTAAATTATTAGTTTTTTTAAGTAAAATCATTTTCCTAAAAAATAGTCGAATATATTTTAACCAAGTCGTAGGATAACCGCATGTTAGCGGGCGTTTCAAATGCCTTAAAAACCTTCTTGGAGCTTAAATAAGAACATCTTACCCATTTTCTCTAAATTTATAAAGATTTAATATGTTAGAGTCTTTTTAAAATAAGTTTTTGTAATTTCTTTAAAAAATCAAGTGGCGACTCTTTCTAAGTATATTTCACAAATTGTTTTATACTTAGAACATTTCAAAAAGTGATTTTTCTAAAGTCAGTAAAATTACGGCATAACAGAAATGACGACTCCGCTGAGGAATCAATTAGGTTCTTACCATATTGACTTGACTCTTTTTGACTATTTGCTAATATTTGTTGAACTGTTTTGCCTCTTATGTGTCTTATTTGCTTAAATTTATATTAACTATCATTGTATGCATATCATCTATTCCGTCAAATGATATTTTTTTATTTTCGCTTAAAGGACTATTATGCGGGACGCAATCGTTCGTTAACCAAACTATTTTCGGGGTACCATGACCAATGTAGTTGGCCACTGGATGGTTGTCCGCTTGGGTCACCAATTCACTTCAAATAAACCCTACTCTTAGTCAACTAGCGTAGACCAAAACAAAATCTCAAATTTAGCGCTTTTAAACTAAGTTGACCCAACACCCAAGGCGTGTTTGGGCCCATTAGAAGTCCACTTTGTATCTATTTTGCCCATTGAAGGATGTATACGTCATTTGATAAAACATTGTCTCTTGGGGTTGGGAATTTAACAGTTTATTTGAGTCAAAGAAGGATCAAATTACCATTGCATCTGAAGACGTTGGCATTCAGAGATGGGAAGAAGCTCAAGAACGGAGAACCTTCCGTGGAATCATAGTTTAGGATTGTACCCTTGCGTGAGACTGATTATTTGTATCCCTTTTCCCTATTAGGCAGCCCATTTTATTTGTTTGCAAAATTTGTATAGATTTTAATTTTATGGGGTAATGGAATGTTTCAAAGGATGTCATACATCCTTCAATTTGATAGGCCCACCTTTGGCATAAAAAAGTCACAAGTTTTGAACGCGATATTAATTGTGCTACCTGACATGATTGCTTTGTGTTGTGATGTGTCATTTTGTCTAAAACAGAATTAATCCACTCTTGTTTCTTAGAGCACCTTAATCATATATTAAAATCCACAACAACAAAGTCCGTCCAAATTACTTTTGAAGTGTTGTCCAAGTTTCTGAGAAATATATAAACCATCTATTCTAAAAATCTCCTAAGTTTTTATTCGTCCATCACAGGAAGGTCGATTTGCTATAATGTCTGGAAAAAGTGTCAATGTACCTATCCCACCCATTGCTTTGGTTAGTGATGAAGAAACTGAAGAATCAAAGTTCAAAAAATCTGTCGAGACGAAAGAGAGGATAACTGCAGCTAAAATGAGACTTGCAATACTGGACCAAATCGAATGGATGCTACGAGAAAGAATTATCGAGGTTGATATGAAAACAACCTCAGTGAAAAGGAAGATCGCCAGAATTGATCAAGAGATAATTAATATCACTAAAGCGTCTGCAAGGATCCTCGAAATTGAACGAGATATTAAGAAAATAAATTGGTTCCTCCATTAGGGAAAAAGTAAAACAAAAGAAGGTTCAGATGACGAGAGCACTGGATCGTCACCCGACAATTGAAGAGGAAAGAAAGAAGTCTTTGGGTAGATTTAGGTTCATGTAACGCATTTCTCATGTTTGTCATTTTGTTTTTAAGTTTGATTGTAATCAAGAACTACGTTAGACTTGAGCCCATATGGGGTACGTAGAGAGCTCTTTTCGAGCCTAGTTTCTCTATCAATTTCGAGAATGGTACGTTTAAGTTATCTTATGTAATTCGAACTACGTTGGGCCTGATTTCCTTGGTGGATACGTAGGTAGCCTACTAAAGGCTCGGTCCCTGTCTTTTCTATTTTTATTCTCCCTTATTAGTGAAAAATTCTGGAGAATTTCACCTACATGATCATATGAGTGGAAAAAATTAGCAGGATTATATGCAAGTTGACCTTTCCGATGCAATTACAAAAAGATTTCTTTCCATTTAAGTCCTCCCTTTCACCCGAAATATTTCCGTGGATTAATCAGCTTGAAGTAAAATGACACTTGTGTGTTTATTTTTATATCATCTTATTTGCATATCTCTTTAAAAAACAAAAACTAACATAGGTGTCTTTTGGGTTGTTCTTCTCTACAGGTAAAAATTCATTTGTGTTGAAATCAAATTGGCCGGCCATCCCAACTTTACAAAGATCTAAGGCAATCATACCATCCTTCCCTGATCATTCTTTGGAAGGCAAAATGACTGGTACTTCTGACGAAACGGGAATAGTGGATGTGACCATCAGAAATGTTGAACTCACTGATCAGAGTGAGTTGATCTCTCAGTTAATGCAACGAATTGCAGATATGCAGGAAGAGCTTCAACAGACCAAAGATCTGGCCAAACTGGCCATTGCATCGAATGAACCGCCCCTCGAAACTAGAAGACCTCATTCTCCTTTTCCATCACTAAGTTCTCCATTACCCAACTATTTCCCTACCCATACCACATGACCCATCACTTCTACTCCTAACCCTCCTACCATCGACTTAATTGTATCAACCGCTCCTTACGCGACACTTCCTACCAAACACCACCACCACTACCAAATCAGAACCAAGCGCCTAACACTAACACTCCCAAAACTTCATGCCAACCTATCAAATCCCACTCCCAGTCCCCAATAATCCAAATGTTTTTCCTAGCCAGCCTGTACACCCTTCCGTAACATTCCAAACTCCACCAGCCTATACAATCTATGAGCCATGTCCTAGCTTTCCCGTTCAACCGGAGCTGGATCACTATGAAGAAATGAAGAAGGAGTGGATGTTGAGAGAAGAAAAACGTGAGCAAGAAATGAATGTTATGAAGGATGCCATCTTCGAAGTAGTAAAAAGTGTCCAATCTTCAAGGAAGATAACAGGACTTGAGTATGAGGACCTTTGCATGCACCCTGATGGGGGGCTCTGGCGTTAAAATGGTTTACATCTCAAGAACTCTGTCATTGGTCTACATGGGGGGCTCTGGCCAAAGATTTTTTTGAAAGATTCCAGTTTAATGTCGAAGCTGTCCCTGACAGATATTATTTGGAAAAAATCAAGCAAAAGACCACGGAGGACTATCGTGAATATGCGTGCTGCTGGAGGAAAGAAGCTGCAAAGGTACAACCGGTGATGGCTGAAAACGAAATGGCCTCTGCTTTTATTCGAGCTCAGAAGCCCGAGTATTACGAAAGAATGTTGCCTAAGATGGGACTGAAGTTTTTGGAGCTGATCAGAATGGGAGAAGCCATAGAAGATGGCCTCAAGTTTGGAAGGGTTACAAGTCTTATTGCTTTGCAGGCCGCCAACAAAGCCTCACTGTCTATGGCCATATGATTCGCTAGGAAAAAGAAAGAAGACATGTCTGTTGTACTTTTTAGCACGAGGCCAAGGCCACAAATATATTTTGGGTCTGCAAACTCCAATAGATTCCCTACCGCAAACTATTACCAACCATCTCCAATCCAATCTACTATGCACAACAGAACTACCAAGCACCACCGCCTATCTACCAAAATCAACCATCAACCTACCAAAATACACTACCAAATCACCAAGCCAATGTACCAGTCTACCAAAATCTCGGACAAAACAACCCAAATGCCAACAATCTACCCCCTCTAACCTCGAAAGAAAGCCTCCCAGATTTTTCACTCCTTTGGCAGAAACATGTACCAACTCTTTGAGTGTTTAAGAGCGGTAGGATTTATCCAGACAGTAGACGCAAGGGCAATTAATCCCACAACAAAGTTCTTTCGAGCGGATCAACATTGTATGTACCATTTTGGAGGGGAATGACATGATACAAAATGATGTATCAATCTGAAACATGAGATTCAAGACTTGATCGATAATAGAGTCATCAGTCTCCAAGCTCCTGCCCCCAATGTGAACCTTGATCCATTGCCGAATCATTGGGGAGCGACCATAAACATGATTGAAAGAGATGAAGATTGGCTCGCTAATGTGACTACCAATGAAGCAAATGTCAACTCACTCAAACCAACGGTGGCCTCATTGACCATAAAGGCTTGTCCAGAGTTTGTTGTAATAACTGCACCTCATCAAGCATTCACTTTGGCAAAAGAAAGAAGCAATGATCAGTCCAAAGAAAAGTTTGTTGTCCAGGCAGTTACGGCACAGAGGATGACACATTCTGGAAGATGCTATGTTTCGAAAGAGCTAGCTCAGGAAACACGAAGAAAGCAGAACCAAAAAAGGCCGATCACAGAGGGTGAGGCTGAAGAGTTTTGGCGAAGAATGCAGCCTAAGGAGTATTCCACTGTCAAGCATTTGGAGAAGACTCCCGCTCAAATTTTTGTTTGGGATCTATTAATGAGTTTTAAGTACCATCGAAAAGCACTGTTGAAGGTACTTGGCGAAGCGTATGTACAGACGGGACCAAGTGGTGAGAATCTGGCTACTATGGTTAGTCATGTCATTGGGAGTCTCCAAATCTCCTTTCGAGAAGAAGAGTTACCAATCGAAGGAGTGATGCACAACCGTGCCTTGTATATCACCGTCAAATGCAGGGACAAGTTTGTAGCTCAAGTATTGATTGATAATGGCTCAGGACTCGATATCTGCCCATGTCTTTACTCAACTAAATTATGATGTTGGAAACGTCCGTTAAGATCGCATGAACGTAAGAGCGTTTGATGGTTCGCAAAGAGAGACCACGAGGGGAGTGTACTTGTGCAACCAAATGGGGCCTGCAGAATTTGTCACTGAGTTCCAGGTGATCGGTATATTTACAAGCTACAACTTATTGCTAGGAAGACCAAGGATCCATGCTGTTGGAGCAGTCCCATCCACATTGCATCAAATTTTGAAGTTTATCTTGGAAGATCATGAAATCGTCATCCATAGTGAAGCGAGTAATCATAACTACCTTGGCTTCTCCATTCCAGTTATTGAAGATTCTTCTCAAGGTACTGACTCTCACATGGTAGAGATAATGAATGCTGCTTTTGAAGATACGACACCACAAGTACCAATGTTGCCAGTGTATAAAATGCTAGCCACGACTATGCTAAGAATCAGTTTTGAGCCTGGGCGTGGGTGTAACATTGTGCAATTTGAAATAACCACGAAGAAGCTTAAAAATCAGAAATAGTCATTTTTGGAAAGAATTTAAAAATCTGGAAAATTTGGTTAAGTATGGAAAAAAGGTGAGTTTTTGGTCAACTTTGACCAGCCATAACTCCTAGCTCAGGATGGGTTAGGTGTAGTTCCAGTTATGATTGTGAAGCTTGTGGAATGATCTTTCCAAAGCCGCCAAGTTTGCTCAATTCCGAGTTCGTATGAGTGAGTTATACCTTTTCAAAGTTGGGCTATTGGTAAGGGAAGTCAGTCCGAAAATTTGTGAGGGTATTTTGGTCTTTTCCCTAACCAATTCTTTTGGATATATTAAGGTGTTAGACTGATTTTAGATCAGTTTTTCCCTTTTTAAAAGAGTGAGAGTGAGGGTTTGTGAGTAAGGAGGAGAAGAAGGGGAGAAAGAGAAGATCAAGCAACGTTTCGTCAAAGATCGTCGTGGATATCGTCGGGGGTGATCCCTACTAGGTATGTGAGATCATAGTGTTAGGTTGGTTCATTCCCCCACACGCCAAACTCGTTTTAATTCCGAGAAAAGATTGTTTGTGTTGTTGAAGTTTTTGGGTGTTGAAGTTGTGGTTTTGTTGTTGAAGTCCCTTGTTGATTTGGGACATGTTTCCGGTTGTGTTTGTGAGTTGAAATCTATTGTATGTTGAGGGGTTTTATGATTCTAAGTGTTTAGGGCTGGAACCATTGAAGTTAAGGAGGTTTAGAGTTGGAAAAAATGAAGGAGAAAGTCGAGTTTTCTGGGGAAGGGGGTGGCGCGTCGCGCCTGCCAACGCCCCCCAAAAGGGACTCTGAAGTCCAGCCCTTAAGGCGGCGCGCCTAGTAGAGCGCCCAACAAGGCCCTCTGAAGCTTGAGGGCTGGCGCTGCACGCCTCTCAGAGCGCCAAGGACACCAACCTTTCCCATTCATTCCCCACTTTTTCATACATGTTCCATGGTAATGTACCTATGTTTCATAGTTGTTTTCACCACTCCAAGGTACGTCTAAACGTCAAGAACTCATCCATAAACATGAGATCATTACCCTTGAATTCATAATCCAATTCGAGGAAAGTTCGGATCAAAGTCACGTGAAGTTAGAGTCAATCTTAGAAGTTAAGTAGTAAGTCCAAGCAAGTCTTTAAAGTTTTTCAAGAGTCTTTATTGAACGTTTTAACTTCGTTGTAAGGCTCAAGTTTCAAGTCAAGTGAAGAGTATTGAATTTCAAGTAAATAGTATAGAGTTGAGTTCATTTCTCAAAAGTTATTAGAGAACTATGTATTCTCAAAGAAGTTTCTAAATGTTTTTACATTTGAGTAAGAAAGGAACTATGATTCCAAAAGAGCCTTTGGGCTAGTTTTCAAGAAAAAGGAACATCGATTCCAAGTGAGCCTTTGGGCTAAATTTTGAGCAATTATCTCAAACTAAAGAAAGATGTGTTTAAAACACTTTTGAGCTAAAGCATTTTGGGAGTAGTATTGAGCACCAAATTGGCAACGTGAGTTCATATTTACTAAACTCTCCATAAGAACCATGTAGCCAAACATGGGAATTAACGGGTCATTCTTTTTAGATGATCACGTAAGATTAAGCTAGTGGATCCACTAAGTTAAGTAAGGTCCTATATCACGGCAAGGTATAGGATGGTCCTTAGGCAACGTGAGGTAAAATGTTGTATCATCACTAGGGCTCATAGTGGTGGTTGTCGGTTAAAGAATCTCCCACTAAAGTTATATTACTTTTATATAAGTAAAGTTGAGTTTGTTATTGCTTTAATCATTAACGAACTAAGTTGGTAAATTGTTTTATAAGCTTTATATATATTGCATGTGTCTTATTGCTTTATATTGAGTTTAGTTATTCATGAATTGAACAGAGCCAAGGTAAGAGTTCGTTTGTACTTCTTTCAAACTTAAGTTGTGGTTTAGCTCTCCATCTCGCATACTCGTACATTCAATGTACTGATGTTAGTTGGCCCACATCTTATGACGATGTAGACACAGGTACCCAGGGTCAGCATCCAGCACGCCATTGATCCAGTTGAGCACTCCAGAGTCAGTGGTGAGCCTCCTTGCTTTCCGGAGGACTCGATTGTTTTGTTCTCTTCGTTTTGTTTTATTAGGATGTTGCAGGGTCTGCCGCAGCATCCATCTCAGTATTGTAGAGGCTTCATAGACAGTCAGTCAGTTAGTATTGAGTCTCTCATCTATGTATATATGTAAATATTCTATTTTGAGACTCGGATTGCCTTTTGGCCAGATTTTTATCAGTTAAGTTGTTTTACAACCCTGCATTGCATTTAGTTATTCTGTTGAGTTAGGTTTCCGCTAAGTTAAGAAAACCAAGCCAAGGGTTCGCTTGGGGCCAGCATGGTCTCCGGGTGCCGGTCCGCCCAGGGTGTAGGCTCGGGGCTTAACAAACTTGGTATCAGAGCACAGAGTGCAAGAGTCATTGGGAGTCTATGAAGCCGTGTCTGTAGAGTCCTAGTTATCGGTGTGAAACGCGCCACATGTATAATTGGGAGGCTGCAACATTTATGAAGATTTCTCACTTCTTTCACACTCATCTCGTGCGTTAGAGTTTATCTCTAAAAAGTTTCTTTCTAATTCATGCTTACGCGTGTTTCAGATAGTCATGCCTCCGCGAAGAGTTGGCAAAGGGCGTCTTCCTAGACGTTATGTTGATGAGCAAAAGTTACCTTATGCCCCTGGAGTGCAACCACAAGGGGAAGTTTCTAATGCCGAGTTCAAAGAGGCAATTAAAATTCTGAGTCAAGCTGTAACTAATCAGATTGGTTAGCAAAGGGGAGCTCGACATGAACGAGCTGACACTTCACGGATTCATGAGTTCTTGGGGATGAATCCTCCGAATTTCATAGGTTCGAGTACTACTGAGGATCCAGAGAACTTCAGTGAGGAGTTGAAGAAGATTTTTGATGTGATGCATGTGGTAGATACTGAGCGAGTTGAACTAGCTGCGTATCAATTGAAAGATGTTGCTAGAATGTGGTTCGACCAGTGGAAAGGGAGTTGAGCTGAGGATGGACCACCTGCGAGTTGGGTCTGTTTTGAGGAAGCTTTATTGGGGCGTTTCTTTCCTCGAGAATTGAAAGAGGCCAAGGTACATAAGTTTATCACACATAAGCAGGATTCTTTGAGTGTTCATGAGTATGGGTTGAAGTTCACCCAACTCTCCCGTTATGCTCCAGAGATGGTTGCGGACATGAGGAGTAGCATGAGTTTGTTTGTAGCTGGGTTGTCTCATCTGTCGAGTAAGGAAGGTAGGGCTGCAATGCTTATTGGGGACATGGACATATCAAGGTTGATGGCCTATATGCAGCAGGTTGAAGAAGAGAAGCTGAGGGACAGAGAAGAGTTCAGAAATAAGAGAACTAAGAGCGGTAATGAGTCCGGGCCGCAGAAAGGGAATGCAAATCGTCCGTCCTTCCAAAAAAGGCAAAAGGGACCTGCTCTATCATCTGCTAGGGCACCTGCAC
>JAJOOD010024676.1:0-26291 GCA_029582525.1 Solanum tacnaense
GGTCTTCTTGAGATTTTCATCAAGAAATGAAATGAAATGAAATGGGTTTGGTTTATTTAAATGGGTGGGTGGTTTTGTTTCTAAATGGGTCGAGTGGGAATGGTGAAAAATTATTGAGTGGGGTCTTTTAAAAGCCACATGGCATTTTCTCAAATTAAAGACAAAAAAAATGAATTTTTAATTTATTAAATATTGGTCTGTTAAGTAAAAGGGCATATACGAGCCATTTCTATAACGGCAAGGGCATATATGAGCCACTTTTAAAACGGAAGGTATATCAGCTCCAAATCATAAAGTTCAGGGGTAAATCAGACCCTTTTCCCTTTAAAAAAAGAACAGAAAAAGGGCAGCCATGCATGTGCATGAAGCTCCCACTGTGCGGGCGTCTGGGGGACCATATTGTCGATTTCACAGAAGGAAAAGCAAATGACAAGCATGAAGTGAGCTACCATAAGGTTGATCTCGTTACTATTCGGTCAGAACAAAATAAGGCATGGAGGATACAAGGAAAGAAGAAAAAAAGACACAAACAAATTTAAATTTAAAAATGAAAATAAGAAACTGTCCACTTATGAAGTTCATTCTACAACAGATGATCAGTTTTTTATGCTGAATTATCCAATATAAGTGAGTGCATGTTTTTGGTTTACAGCTATAAATGATTCGTGTTCATTTTAAATGTCATCAGAAACTGGGGAACATTCAATTAGGACGGGCACGGGTAAAAACGAGAAGCTTAAAACAATTTCATTATGGTTCAACTATCAAATACTTCAACAAAGATTTTCACACAGAATGCATAACAATAGTGATGCTGATAAAATATCATGGCTATAATAGATGTTAGAATTTGTGCATTTCATTGCACATTGTGATGGCATATCAATCACTTATAGGTGAACATGAATGAGAACATTCTTATTCACTATTAACAATTCAAGGCCATTTTTAAACTGGTTCATCTCTCCACAACAATCAAATAGAAAACATATTTATGGCAACATAATGGATCTAAGCTGAATTCCCACAAAAGCAATGGCATAACTGCAAAAAATCCAGATATGTGTCCTACTTCATGATCTATCATATCCAACAATGCTTTAATGGTCGCTTGCACTAATCAGGGTAAAAGATCTTTTTGTGGACGCTTATTGATGTACATCAAAAACAGAAAAGTCGAACAAATGAGTCAATGAATCAATATGACATGTGAACATTTATATTATTAAAACCATAAAATGAACTCTCATTTTTTTAGATTTTTCAACATGCAGCCTTCATCCAGACAAGAAATTGATCAACTTGTGACATCAGGGAAGGATAGGCCCTTCTCGGACTAGACATAGAATGCAGACTCGCAATAATGAACAATTCACAATAACATCAACACGTATGTTTAATAACTGAGAAGAAATGATAAGAAACAAGCAAAACCAATAAACCTCGCAGAGACTTTATACAAGTGCACTACGATCCCTTCATCATTAACCTTCGATAAACCCCGAGGTATTTACATTCCGACCACTTAATGTTGTAAAAAACGGTCATATAGTTACAGATTATTCCACATTCTGTGGTTTATAAAAGTCTGCAATGACACGGCCAACAGGCGTTTAGGAAGAATTTTGGCACATGACCAGTGCAAATACAAGTGGAGTAGAATGTACACCTCCAACACATTCTTTAATGTTCACCAAGTTGTCTGGTAAGTAACAAGTAACTTTTAAAAGCAGTGTCACCAACGATTACTTTTGTTGGAAAATGAGATCAACAAGCTAGTGAGCCAACAAATTCACAAATGTTCAAAAAAAAAAAAAACTAACAGAAATAAGCCCCAAAAAACATAAGCAAGCCAATTGAAATTTCAGTGCCAACTATAGAATAGTTTAGCTTTGTAATTCAATTGCAATGGAAATTGCCAATGAAAATATGGATAGAAAGCTTGAAAGTTATACCTTAAATGATCCATTTAACTTTGAACTCCTGGACCATTCGAGCCCCAAATTCCTGCTTGTCGTCTGATAAGTAGCCCTAAACACATCATCCCCATAAACTTTACGTGATACCATGAAGTCCCACGCATTCTTTGCTGTATCATAGATGGGCTCAAAAGTAGTGATTCCTCCATGGACATATGTGTACTTTAATTTACAACTTCCCGAGCCCATCACGTGATTAGCCGACACCTTGTTGGCGGAATCAACCACCAAAGTTCCATCCAATATTGTTCGCTTGTCTCCATGAAAATGAATGTAATTCAAATTCAATGGCTTCTCCAGAACCTTGATTGAGTTCATAAACTGAAACCTAATGTCCTGAAACCACAACACTTTGATAATTAAGAGCTAATGCCAATCTACAAACACAATCTATCAATCAACTACATCTCAATCCCCTTCTATTTAACTAGAGTATTTTTCACAGATGGCCTAAATTGAAACCGAATGTCCAAAAACTATAAAACTTTCAATAGTGAACATTAAGAGCTAAACCGAATTCGAACACACAATTCACTTAATTAACCAACTACGTCTCAATTCCAAACTAGTTAGGACTGGTTACGTAAATCAATTGTATATACTCTATTCTATTTTTAACTAGACTACTTTTCACTGACGGCCTAAATTGAAACCGAATGTCCAGAAACAGCAAAACTTTCTACAGTACACATTTTGAGCTAAAGCGAATTCTAAAACACAACTCCGAGTTTGTTTGGGTTGGCTTTTTGAAGTGTTTGGATGAATAAAAAAGTGCATATAAGCACAGCCTTAAGTTAGAATTTCTATTGCTTTTGGCTTATAAGTCACCAAAGTCAAAAGTCAACCCAAACAGGCTCTCAATCAATTAACCAACTACATCTCACTTCCAAACTAGTTAGGATCGGCTATGTAAATCAACTGTGTACATTTCGAGCTAAGAGGAATTTAGAACAAAATCAATCAATTAACCAACTACATCTCAATTCCGAACTAGTTAGAATAGTATAGGTAAACCATGTGTATATATCCCATTCAATTCACTAACAATTTTCACTATATCGACGGTGATTAGTAAAACTGACATATGCAGAATCGATTCCAGACCTTCTTTGGGACGTTGTAGTCGACGATGAACAATCCAGGTTTCTCAACGGCCAGAGCTAATCCGTTTAAGCTGGGACCTTTGACAACAGTAGCATCGGTCATGGAAGCTCGGAGCTTAAGGTCGCCGGCGTTGAATGCAACAGTAGCGGCGGCGGCTGCTTTGTCGGGCTCATATCGTGCTTTGAATGAAGCCTTCATCGTTGCCGAGTGAAAAATGTACAGTATTCGATTTTTTTCGATTCTCTAGCGAGCGGGATAAGGAGGAGGAGATTTGAGGTTTAGGAATTAGGAAATTGCTGATGGATGGCTCTAACACTTCGGGCCGGCATTCTAATTTGTTCAACTCAATGGATAAGACAAACATGCCCCAGTAAGACCATCTCCGATCCACCTTTATTTTATTCTCTATTCTCTATATTTAGAGAGTAAAATAGAGAATTGGCACTTCAACCCACCTCCAAATCACCCTTTATTTTTCAAATTTAGAGAGGTGAATAGTAGTTCTTCATTTTACTTTTTTATTATTTTATTATTATTTCTATTTACTTTAACATATTATTTTACATATAATTTCATTAATTAAATATCTAATATTCATAATTCTTTTTTAAATGTAATATAATATTTTTAAAAATATTATTTAATTATACTATTTTAATTTCAAATTAATAGTATTTTATTTTTATTTTCTAATTTTCGTGAATAATAAAATTTTATTTTATTATTAATTTTAATTATAAAGAATACGCAAAATTAAAATGGCAAGATGAAAAAAAATAATTTAAAAATACAATACATGATATGATAATTTAAATACAAGATAACAATACAATACATAACATAATAATTTAAATACAAGATAACAATACAATATAATACATAACATAATAATTTAAATACAAGATAAAATACAATACATAATTGATCACAACAATAATTTAAAAATGTAATCTTCATATTCACCATTAGATGGATTTCATCTTATTATAAACGGTTGGATGAGATTCTCATTAGTACATTTAATATTTTTTAGATAAAACATTACTTATTATATAATGAACACCATTTACCACTTGAAGTCTGCACATTCATTTCATTTCAAAACATATTCAAGTAATTTGGTTTGTCCTTTGAAAATGAATTTCAATCTTGGAGATTGTTCTAATAATAATGATGAAGATTTTTCTTCTTCGTCATCATCTTCGTTAGATTTGAATTTTTTTCCTAGTACAGAACATCATGATATTTTAATAAATCAGCTACGTATGAACAACTACATGTTCCAACAAGTTCTACAAAATCATACTAATGAAGTTTCCATAAGTGGCTCCATTCCAGGTCATGTGGTAATCAATCGTGATCGTGAGGCGGCTGATGATAATTTATTTCGTGATTATTTTTCAACCACACCACGCAAAATGATGCAATATTTCGCCGTCGTTATCGAATGTCCCGCAATTTATTTTTTCGTATCGTTGATGCAATTAAAGATCACGACACGTACTTCGAACAACGCATTGATGCGCTGGGTAGATTTGGATTATCTACTTTGCAAAAAATTACCGTTGTGTTTAGAATTTTGACATTAAAGATCACGACACGTACTACATGATATAATGACTACCTGCATTATATTGCATAACATGATAATTGAGGATGAACGTGATCTCAATGCACCAATTCAAGATGTCGTAGAGGCTCCAACTTCAACTATAAAAATGGTGGTAGATGAAAATCTCCGGTTTGAACAATTTTTAGCTAGACATAAAAAAATTAAGGACCAAAAATGCTCATTTTGAACTCCGTAATGCATTAATAGAGCATTTATGAGAGCAACGTAATAATTTTGAAAATTGAGTGTTTATGTAATTGTATGTCACTTTTATTTGAATTTGTCCCCTAATTTTATGTATTATATTATATTTTCTTGCAATTTATGTTATTTACAAATTTAGAATAAAATATAATTTCATATCACATTGAATATTATATAAAGTAATTATTTGGGAAAAAAGAAATAAAGAATTTATATTATGAAATAAGAAAATAAGAATGCAATATAAATAATAATATAATATTGAGGAGAGAGAAAAATATTCCTTTTTAGAGAGTAAAATAGAGAATTTGATTGGAGTTGGTTGTCTGAAAAAATAGAGAACTCTATATTTGGAGAGTAAAATAGAGGATTGGGTTGGAGATGCCCTAAGGGGAAAATTTCATAAATACAATAAAGTAACTTTATTTACATCAAATATAATCAAATTTTAATTTACATAAAAGATAGTTTAAAATTTGCGATATATTAATCAGTAATAAAAAAGTTTCTTTCGACAAAATGATTTTTTTCTATATGTATGATGTATTGATATTGTATAAAATTGTGTATATTTGTGTATAGATAATGTATAATTATATATCAAAGATATATAAACATCAATATACCTTATTTATACAATAAAGTATACATTGTAGACTAATTTTTCAATCTCAATCAACACTAATCTCATATAAACAATTTCAAAATTTAGATATGAGTTTCTTTTAATATTTTTTGATATATTATTCACTCAAAATTATTTATGTTTATGGCATGTCAATTTTTTAAGTCAAGCTTTAAACATAGAAGAAAAGATAAATAAAGAATGAAGAGGAAAACAACAAAGAAATAAGGAAGAAGAAGATTTAGGAAGATGGAGAGGAGGAATAACTATGATATTGATTTTAAAGTAAAATCATGTAAAAACATTTTATGTTTTGTAATTTGTGTTGTCTATGATTAAATATATTACTTTCTTCGTCTATTTTTATTTGTCCATTATGCTAAAAATATATTTCAATCTTTATTTGTTGTTTTGAGCATAATAGGAAAAAAAAAATTGAACATTAATTACTTACTCCCAAATCATTTTTAAAAACCCAAGACCAAATTAATATTAATTTATATCAATATTGTAATAAAATACTTATGTCAATCTCCATGGCACACGTATCTAAACTAGACAAATAAAAAATAAGGGAAAATTGTGCATTATAGCAAACTATTAATTCAAAATAAATTATTTACCTATACTTTCATTTAATTCAAATTCGCAACAAACACATTGTTATTCGCCTCTCTCCCCTAAATCTCGCTTGCCACTCTTAGTTCTCTCCATCACCTCTCTCACTTTGTACAAACACAAATGTATAAATTGTGTTTGTGTGTGTATAAAACGAGAGAAATTGTATATACAAATACAAATATATATATATATATATATATATATATATATGTCATATACACATATAATTATACTAATACAAATCTTCTTTGCCCAGTTCTCTTTTGCCCCTCTCTCGCTTTATACAAATACAATGTATAATTTGTGTTTGTATAAAGCGAGAGAGAGATTTGATATACAAATATAAATGCTTTAACTCGATTCAATTGTATACAAAATCAAATTTATGCATATATATAAACGCAATCATTGATACATATACATAATAGTTATATATATACAATTTATCTAACCGATATACATATACAATTCACCTCTCTCCACTCTCTCTCCCCTCTCTCCTAATCTTGCTCGTCACTCTAGCCTAACACAAAGAACATATACATATTCAAACACAATTTTCATAGACACAAACGTTTGATTTATACAAATCGTTGTAGAGCGCAAATATAATTTTTATGTTTGTTATTCGTAAAATTTACTCTAAAAATAAACAAATAGAGTATATTTATAAGCTAAGTTCGCATAGCAATGAAAAAGCTATCGATGTGATCCCTTTGCCTATGAATACTTATAAATTCACCATAAATATTACTCCCTTCGTTTAAAAAATAATGACTTAGTTTAACTTGGAGTGAAGTTTAAGAAAAGAAATAAGACTTTTAATTTTGTGATTTTAAATTAAAGTTATGTCAAATGTACCAAAATGCCCTTTAATCTTGTGGTCTTAATCATGCCAAGTGGAAAATTGAAGTTAAAGTGTTGCCAAAAAATGAAAGGGGTCATTCTTTTTGAAATAAACTAAAAAGGAAACTAGATAATTCTTTTTGAAACGGAGAAAATACTTATTTCTACTATGCACTTGAGTCGAGGATCCTTCAAAAATAATTTTAAACCTCCACAAGGTAGATATAAGATTTACGTACACTCTATTCTTTTGAAACTTCACTTGTGAAATTTATCTGAATATATTATTGTTATTATTGTATTAATTATTTTAATGCTTACTTATTCACATATTATATTAATTCTGTTTGTGTTATGTCATATTTGATAGTATCTATAAATAGTTAAATTAAACATTACACATTTTTTATGTATAGAAGGACTAAGAACGTATGTATTAATAAATTTAAAGGTTAAATATAGTAAATCATGTATCAGAAGGACCAAAAGCAAAACTTACCCATAACTTGGGGGACCAAAAATGCTATTATACCAAAATAAAACAGATAGGACCCAGTCAGCGGCATCTTATAAGCCCAATATCAAGAACACAAAGCCCTAGTTCCCGCCAATATTGTTGGCGCCATTTCACATCTCACCAATATCCATATAAATCACTAATTTCCAGGGAAAATTTTACCCTCCATTTTTTCTTCTCAACTTTCTCCATTTACTCTTGAATCTAAATCTACCGGCGAAACCAAGCGATTCTGAATCAGGTGAGCTGAATTTGGTATCTTTTTTTTTTTTATATCTCAGATCTGTTTTCTGAAGTTGTTGATTTTGTCTTTCTGTTACTGCCTTCGTTGTTTATTGGTAGATTTTGAGAGAAAACAGCTGGAGATGTTGATCTGTGCTTCTGTTACTGCATTCTTTGTTTATTAATCGCTCCGTCCCAATTTATGTGTCGCCGCCATTTGAAATTTGTGCGGTAAAACTAAATCGTAAAGTTAAATTGTTTCTAATTATAGAATTTTGACACTTGGATTGAGTGAGCTGTACAATTTTAAGAAAACGGAAAATTTGTTGCAAATTTTAGGGTTTTAGGGATTTTTAGGCGCCCCCATTTCCATTTTCTACGCATGCCATTTATGAAGACTGTATATATATCTGGATCTTTGAGTTGTAGCTGTTAATTTGTTGTTTCTCAAGCGTATATGAATTGATGGATCCAGTTTATTGATTGGAAAAACTGTGTTGCGATGTTCAAGTATATGTTAAATGAATTGTTTTTATAGAAACGCATTTGTTTTTCTTTGGAAAACATATGACTGTATTAATTCACTTGTAAAAAAGCTGTTTTAAGTGATTAATTTGTGATAGTAATAGCTTAGTTTATAGGGTAATTGATATCCCAGTACTCTATTTCAGATCTTGCTTGAGGCAAGGAGTATTGATTATCTCTCAGTCGTGTCAAGACAAAGCATATTAGATTGTTAGGTAGAAACTTGTTTCGGAGACTTTGTATGTTAGCATGTTACCGACATGCCATAATTTTGATAAGTAATTGGCATTGCATAAGTTCCAAATCTTCTCGTTGTTCCACACTATAAATCCCCCCCATGGTTTCTTCTGCCACTTCCTGCTCTCACTATGGTTTTATTCAAATGCCATTTGCTCATTCGTGTGCTGTTAATTATGCTTTTCTGTAGTTTACTGGCTGTGAAATTTTGCTATCATTTTTTTGTCTTCCTAATTCAGCTCAAGCAAATTGAAATATTGAGCTAAGAAAATCTTTCTTTTTGTAAAAACTTGGGTTGATTAATTTTGGACCCCACCTCATTGACACTACTAACCAAAAATTCTGTTAAAATTGGTGAAAACTTTTGGTAAGAGTAGCAGCATTCCCCTTTTAATTCTGGAAGTAGGTCGATATCTGGTCTAACAACTTTGTGGAATGCATACCATTGTTTCTTATTACAGTTCTACCGTTTGTTGAACTACTCTTCGTCATTGTATTTTGTGTAAATGTGCTAATTTTTCTCCATGTATTCCGACTTACTTCTTTTTGTTTTCTATTTTTTCCTGCATTGTAGAAGAGAAAATAGAGATAATTTTTTGAAGTGTTTGAGTTTTAAGACATCCCAAAATAGGATTTGGACCCAATAGAGGTTACCTCAGTAAAATTGTAAGCTGTAATGCCAATTAAGTGGAAACGTTCATTGATTCCATCTTTGCTTTCTTGCTACTCTACTTGTGGCTTAAGGTTTCTTTCTTCTGCAGTTTATGGAAGACTGGTGTGACATCTTGGAGTTATAAAGGACTTGTGCTATATTCTATCCCTTCGAGGGCATTTGCAGTTTCACCAACAGTTCATGAACTTGAGTCAAGCCTGTTAGACAATGGAGCAAAGAAGTTGCAACAACTTGCACTTTATCCAGGTTAGGAGGAGAGGTTTGACAGTAGAAGTCCCTAATGTAGATTCTCATGGAAAGCCAGCTTTAATGTTCAAGAAGTTAAAAGACATCTATGATACTGAAAATATTAAGTGTGAAAGCGAATGTCTGCAGGTGGTAGACAGAACATTACAAGCAGTAGAACCTGAAGATAACATATTTGGTGGCTGTGCTAATCATGAAGTGAATATTCAGTCAGATGATAAGTCAGATGATTGTGATTTTGGAGAAATAACACTGAAACAACTGAAGAATAAATGCAAATCCAAGAAAAGGAAACTTGCTACTCCAAGTTCTAGTATGACCTGTCTGAAGCAGCCTAATGGATGTTATCTCCCAGACGAAGATGATGATCTAAAAGTACCCCTTAGTCATTTGAAATTGGGGATTTTCAAAAAAGCAAATGGTAAAAGAAGGTGCACCAACAGGAATCTCTTTGCATCTCCAAAAGAGCCTGTATCAGTTAAACTTGAAGAGGTTTTTGAGCCTGAAATTTCTCAGCAGCTCAGAAGTGTTTTGCCTGAAGTGGCAGAACCCATAGCTGACACTTCTGAATCTGAGTTCTCAGTGTGTCAAAGCTCAGATTCCTCCAATTGCTCCTCTAATATCCAGATGGTTAGCAAACTGGAACCCGTTACAATTACATGCAGTGAATTTCCAAATGTTGTTGACTCTGAGGAAAACAAACCAGTTTTGTTTGCTGAAGAACAGCAGCTTTGTACTCTTAACCAGATTTCCAGTGATAACTCGGAACATGTGGAATCTAAATATGTTTTCTCAGCTAGTGAAGTGCCTGCAGAGGTAAATAATCAGGAGGACGGATGTAATGAAGAGAACAGTCAAAAAGAGTTGTTTGCTCCAGCAAGGTCTATGGAAACAGTAGCAGCAGCAAATGATCAGAGTCTAGACATGTATGACTGCCTGATGAATTGTTCTGATACAGTCGAGATTTCTGATCAGAAACCCAATATTGTTGTGTTTCATGTTCCTGACGCAACGGTACCTAATAGCACTATCACTGCCAGTCTTCATTGTGCAGATGATGTTTGCATGTTTGGAGATAGAGATAAGGAAGTTTTGCTCTCAGATCAGAATATTAGTTCAGTCGATGGCCCTGTTGACAATTGCATCTCATCGTGGAGTTTTCAAACTTGCTCAGGCAGTGACAATTGTTTGCCATCCTTGGACAAAATTGATGACAAGGAGCAGCGAATAGATTCTTGCTTTACTGATGCAGCAACTAGTTTGATTTCAGGAAATTGTTTGGGTGATAAAAATCAGCCACTGAAATATTCAAGTATTTCTGAAGAAAAAAATATGACGTTAAGCAGTCCACCTCCGGATGTTGTTGATCAGATCTCAACACGAGAGCTGTCACCGCCTCCTGAGAGACTTCTTTCAACACGAAAGGTTAGGGGTGTTTGCTGAAGATAGATTATTTTCTTTTTATTTCTTGAAGTGTCTCAAACAATATATTCTTATGCAGGCTATTTCTCCATCCTCTCAAGAGCGACTTTGTTTGGCTATGAACTCCATAGACTTAATTGATGACCTGGAGAACTACAGTAAGTCATAGATGAAAATAGGGTTTCCAATCATATGTTGGATCAATTCTGTGTTTTATCCACTTCCTATATAATTCAATTGACGTTTATGGTATATGCATTGCAAATACAATCACAGTTTATATGTTGCTTCAAATTTCCTTTGGATAAACCTATCATCAGAGAAACAACTCACAGTGCTTCAAGTTAATTCAAAGTTCATTTAACCTGTAAGGTTTTAAGCATTCTGGTGGTTGCTTCTTTGGTTAAACCCAGGAACTGATTACCAGAAATTTGAGAAACAGATGGGGTTTTCAGTTCCGCTGTTTTTGATGTACAGTAAATCAGACAAAATCAGTTTAGTGTGTAGGTCAATAGTCAGCCAGCCTTTATTTGCTGGTAAATGAAGATAACGGCATATTAAAGATTGTTTTTTAAAAGCAGAAAAACAGCCCCTTGTTGTCAGACTTGTGTTTTTACTGTTCCTTCTTTCTATTCTAGCATTACATAAAATTTTAAAACTGATTTTAGTTATGTATCCTGCAAAATGAAGAAACTAGTAAGGTAGTTTTTTATTTACTAGACCAAGTGAACTATCTTGTCAAATGAACTACAAAATCTTGATTTCATACTTCCAACTTTGAAAGGTACTACTAATTTCCTTTCTAACTCAAATGTATCTGCGGAATAAACCGTAACATCATACTTCTACCTTGAAAGGATTAATATCCTTTCTAACTCATTTATCTACCAAAGATGCTAAGCTGGACTTAAACCCCAATTATTCAATAGAATGAGATTCTTCATGTTGTTGTCCTTTTGAAATGCTTGTAATAAGATAATATATTTGTTTTCCTAAATGTTCTGAACCATCTCGGAAATCTAGCTGACTTGTTTTTTAATGGTCATACTATTTCAGAATGTAAAGAAAAACTCACTTTTGCGGGACATGAGGATTCTGAAAGATCATGCCTAGCTGATGCTAGCACAAGTAAAGATTCTGAACGATCTCCACGGCCTAATCAGGCTAAAGTTTTTATAGGCCCCAAGCAGATCTCTAGGAGATTGAAGATTGGAAAACGAAGTTCCCCTCCAAAAGGCAATCTAGTAAAACGAAGTAGTCCTTTGAAGGGCAATCTAGAAGGTCCTCGTCTATCTCGTTCTTTACCTCAGCTTAGCACTGGGTGCACCTCAATTAAACGTTGTTCAGAAAGTGCTATAGCATTTTCACAGCGGCAGATGCATGATATTGAATCTCTAGCATCGAAGCTTATGAATGAATTGAAGTCCATGAAGGATATGGTAGAAGACAAATTACTCTTTGAAGCATATCGAACCAGTTCTTTGAAAAATGATGCTGATGAGGTATGTTATTCCAGATATACTGATATATTGGAGGTGACAATTCTCGAGTTAAACAACCAAAGAATAGATCACAGCTAACCTGTTATATGTCTGATATAGCAAATGATGTTTTCTTAAATTCTTAAGTAATATTGATGTTTTGATTTTCCAATACCTCATCTAACAATTGAAAACATATCAATTTGGTCTTTATTTTGGTTTTATAAGTAATGGTCATTAACATGAAATGGCATTTGACAGACGGGGAAAAATTCTAAGAATTGAAAAAGAGGATGTGCTATTTTCATTTTCATGTGAAATGATTATGCGAGAATGACTTTTGCTTAGATGAGTTACTCTGCATGTAATTGTATTGTTCTCAAGTGCTAGTATCTTATGTTTGACAGGTGAAGAATGCCATAAAAAGTGCTACGAAAGTTGAAGAGACGACACGAAAGTGGTTGTCCATGATGACTAGGGACTGCACCAGATTCTGTAAAATCATGGTTGGTACCTTCCATTTTCTGTATAATTCATAGTTGCTCTTCAAACTTCTATAACATTAAAATATGAACTTCATGACTTATTAAGTCAAATTTATTTTTCTGTGATGTAGAAATTGACTCAAAATGGTGCGACTGATTCCAAGAACTCAGTCCATAGAGAGGGGAGGAAAATTTCTTTTGCTGATGAAGCTGGTGGTATGCTCTGTCATTTCAACTATTTTGAGGATACCGATCCAACGTTGGAATCTGATGGTGTACAAGAAGAAGACATATGAGGCCTCAACTATCATCTTCTGGAGATATCTCAATATTTTGTTGTATGATAGATTATTGTGCATTTTCCTGATTGATTGTGTCCAATAATGTAACGATGAAATATTAATTTTTCCTAATACTACATTTCGAGATAATATTCTGCTATCTAAAACTACTGTAAGCCAAGTCTCCAAATGCACTTCTCAATTGGTGTTCACATCATTGCTATCTAATAGACTGTCCAGATGTGATGGAAAGGTGTTTGGCAAAACTACTAACTAAAACATGTCATGTAGAAAGTAAAAATTATGGAGTTGTTGAAAAAGAAAGAAACATTCTTTTTAAAACAGACTCAAAAGGAAGGTAAACCAAACAAATTGAAACGAAGGGAGTAATCATAAAAAAGACATATCTAAGCACAATAACCAGATTACAAGAGCATTTAAAAATTATAATGAAACAAATGAAAAAATAACATGTGATGTGATGCTCCTTATATAGGTTTTGAATGTTGAATTTGAACCAATATGATGCTAAGTATAATTGTTCATTGAAATCTTGGAAGCTTTAAATCCATAGACTTTGAAGATTTACCAAACAACTCTTCCCAAATCTCAGTGAAAGCTTCCACAATAATTGCATGATGGTGTCTTGAATTAAGACTAAGAAAACAAAGCAAAAGTTGTTCTAAATCCTCAACTTCAAACATCTCTTTCTCCAATATCATTTCCTTCATTGATTTCTTGAAATCGTCGTAAGGATCTGCTGATTTTTTCACTATTGCAAAACTCTCATTCACTTTTCCATCAGCCATACATGGCATCATAGAATCTTTAAAACTATTCGAAAGGTAACGTTTGAGCCTCCTTACTTTCGTGTTATTATTATTTTTCTTCCTTCTGATCCCTGATAAAGGGTCTATCCCATGATCCACATCGAAAGATGATTCAAAACTTGGAGAAGAAATAAAGCTTTCAGTTTCATCATTAGGCTTCTCATCACAACATTCACTACTGAAACTGAACCAGCCACAATCAACAGAGGAAAAACTCATATTCAACCTACTTTTTCTACTTTCCCCCCTTCTCATGTTGTTGTTATCATGATCAGAATATTCAGAACTCGGCGAATTGTACGTTTTACTTGCCAAGTTGTGAGCTTTTCTGAATATGTAAGGGTGATGTGGGGTTGAGGGAGGTACTGGAACAGGGGAATTATCAAGAATATTAGCAGGGGGGAATTTGTATTGTGAAAGTGGCATTGGACTTTTAGGCAAAAAAGAAGCTTTTTTGGATCGACAAAAGCGAAAAGAAGGCATAGAGAGCTTGAGTTTAAATCTCCTTGTCATATCTAAGTGATGAAAAATGCAATTATTTTGGTAACAAATGAGATGATGCACAACAACAACAACAAACGTAATTCCACAAGTGAGATCTGGGCAGGGTAGAGTGTACACAGACCTTACCCTTACCTTGGCATGAGAGAGACTGTTTTTGATAAACCGTCAACTCAAGAAAAAGATGACAAAGAAAAAAAGTTGACAATAACTACAACAAAATAGTAGAAAGTAATGAAAAAATTGTTGCCTGAACCAAAAAATGTTGTTGCTATGAGCAACGTACAATTACAGGCGAAATGTTCAGTACCGATTAGCCATGCCCAAGGAGTTTGGAGTTCAAGAATTATATAAGAAATCTGAGGGAGAAATGGCCGGCTTTGGTCAGCTGACAGTAGGCTAATCTTTTACTAATAAAGAATTTAAGTAATATAACTAATATACACCGTCAGTATAAATAATTTTACATCATCAAGTCATCTTTACTTGTTCTAACAGGTAATATATTTTATATTTAAGAATTCAATCTCACATTTTAAGAAAATTCATATGTAGATATCTTTTAAATAACTTAACAGTTAAATTAAATATTTACTACGGTGTATACCTCTTTAATAAAACCAGTTTCTCCTTATATCAGGAGTTCTGTGACAGACCAAATCTGAGTGAGGTAGTGTGAAAGCTACATAGAAATTCCCTCTAGAGGAAATGGTCTCAAAAACATTATTTTATGTATAGTTTCTTGAGTGTGACATTAAATTTTTTCTCTCTCTTGTATTTTTCTTTTGTTCTTTCATGATAATTTGGATTCAAGTACCATGACATTCCAGGAAAAATTAGGTGGGATGGCAAGTTTTGAGACCGTCTATGAATATTTAGTCATTTTAAAAATATAATTAAGAAATAACCACTTTTTAAGAGAGACATAAAACTTGAACAAAAATTATCTCGCATTAAAGCGAAAAAAGTCCAAAATTTTTAACAAGTGAAATGAAACTATGAACTCAACTACTCAAGGTCAAAATAGGACTTTTTTTTGAGTTCTAATTATGTGCTAGTAACTAGCGTATATTTTTCGTGTTTAATTCAGAAATATTTTATCTAACTTATTATGAAGAAGCCATGTTTTTCCTTAACGACATTTTTGATTAGACTAAGAAAGAAATCACAACTTTTAACTTCATATTACTCGCTTCAACTAACACATATATTATTGGCCATCGAGTTACTTTTAAGATTCAATTTTTTTTTATCAGAACAATCTCCAATTTACTGATATTATTATTAATTTTCAATAACTATGTCTTCTTTGGAAAAACACTTTCCAATCAGTAACACTAACAAAGCACCGAAATATATTTTCTACGCAAAATGACTTTTATCGTATCAAACACATATAATAACATTAGATTTTCCCGTAATATCATTATATTTTCCCGTAATATCAAATGCAAAAATGCTAAGTTTGTCAACTATTGCCAGCAAGCTGCAATATTTATATCACTATATTTTTAGATATATAAAAGGTCGTCAATTAACCATCTGAAAAAAGGTTTTACGTTGAAAAAATCATACTATATGTATCCAGCCGTGCATTGAAGAATTCCTTGCTGCCCAACACCATAAATTTGGTCCTACGAAAGTGACTATAATGTATATTAGCAAGAATGAGGACGTGTTCGGTAGGAAGGAAAATATTTTGAAAAATATATTATTCTAAAAGTATTTGCCTATAATTTAAACAAATATTATGATAAATACTAGGTTGGATTATGGGGTTGTGGATATGGAGGCTAAGGGGGGGTGAGCCGTGAAGGTGAAGATAAGATGTGTTGGAGCCTGCTGGATGGAGAAGACACATTAATTAATCAATATAAAATGTCAGTTGTGGAATTCATTTTTTCTATTTTTATTAGGAAAATCATTTTCCTCATTGTTGATAAACTTGTTTTTTAAATAAAATATTTTTCAATTTTTTTAACCAAATGAACGTGAGAAAAAATGGAAAATACTTTTCCAAAAAATGTTATGTTTTATCCTAAGTTGATCGTTGAATTATGTGAACTGACTCATGAAAATTTATCCAAAAAAATGTTATGTTTTCTCCCTACAATATTCTTCTTCTTATTGTTTTATTATTTCATACACTCCTTTGTCCTAATTATGTGACACTTTTCGTTTTACGAAAATTAGAGTCGTCAAAACGGGCTTAGCCCATGGGGCCGGCCCAACCCAACCCAACCCGGTATTGGGGTAGGGTTGAGATAGAATTTTTCAATCCCATTTAAAACTAGGGCTTATAAGCCCGATCCATATAAGCCCTTGGCCCTTGAGACTTGATTGGGGCCGGGCCGGGGTCAGCCCATGGACCAAAACTTTTTATTCAAGGGTAACTTATAATAATCTCACTAGTATATAATCTAATTACTTAAATACACACTATGTTGTAATATTATGAATCTTACCAGAATTTGGTACGTTCAGATACATGTATCTCGGAATATATGGACTCAAAATTAGGTTAATTTGTTCTAGATACACTCTATCCAAGTAGATTTGCATGTATTTAGGATACATAGACAAATCTCCCGCCCTCACTTCACTCACATCTTGCTTGTCACTCTCTTATCTCGCTCGCGTATCTGGTATGCGAGATTCATGCTAATTACACTAGATTTTTTACTAGTGTTATTGAAACAACACCATTGTTTGTCATATTTGATTTGAAAATCTTCTTATTTTCTTGATGTTATAGAATTATAAGTTTGAAAAGAAAAAAAATGAAAAAAGAAAAAAAGAAGGGCTAGCCCACCCTAGCCCTCGGCCCTTCTAGGGTTGGGTTGGGTTGAGAATTTTCAGGCCCTTCCAAATGAAGGGCCGTCCCGCCTTAGCCCTTCAAATTCCTTGGCTCTCGAGGCTTGGGCCGGCCCTTTTTGACAGCTCTAATGAGAATCAATCAGTTTAAGTTTGACCGGCAATTTACGCATGAAATCTTCAAAAAATTTTAAATGAAATTTATATATTTATAAACTACATAAAAACTACTATAAGTTAAAATAATCGACAATTCAAAATATTAAAAAAATGTATGAAAAACTTATGGTCAAAGATAAACTTGTTTAAATCTAGAAATTCGAAATACATAAATTGGGACGGAGGGAGTTGTATTTTTTAAAATGTAAGATATTATTCCCGCCAAAATTAGACCCACACAATAGCAACCACCAAAGAAACACCTCTTTGGGGGGGAAAAGGTGGCAGAGAAATATCCATTTCTCCCCAAATTTCTCTCAAAATCATGAGCTCCGTTCAATCCTCTTTCAAAGGAGAAAAAAAGGAAACACCATTTTCTTAGTTTTTTTTTTCAACAATCTTCCTCTTTCTCCTGTATAATTTTTCTCTTTTCCAGTAATTTTTTTTGACGAATATTGTATTTTTTACGCCATGAGAAAATTGTGCCCTAATTTGGACAAAGAAGATGGATTGGATACAGTTTTGGAGGTTCCTCTTCCAGAAGAAATGTTTAGCAAAACGGGTGGCAGTAATGCAGCAATCAGGTGGAAGAATATGCTAAATTTAATGCGAACTGATAAATTGCCTGATCGATCGAAGGCGGTTGCCTCTGGAAATAATGATCAATTTATGTTCTTGTTGAAAATTGTTGGATCTGCTCTTATACCTTTTCAGGTTCAATTGGATCATGCTATTAGCTTGCCTGTTAGAGATGGTTGCATTGTGAGTTGCTCTGTACATCTCTCCTTCCTGTTTATTGTTTTTGGGATAAAATATAATAATAATAACAATAATAAGAAATAAAAAAACAGCTCAGAAATGTTGTGTTCACTCAAGGTTCGGGGAAGGGGTGTGATGTAGGAAGCCTATTTGATGTAAATATTAGTGATTTCACATTTAGAACCCGTGACTTATAAGTCACTGCTATGTTGTGTAGTGCTATTCATTTCACAGTATTTCGTTGTTGTTATTGCTTTCATTTCCATGTTCCCTTTTTCAAACTTCGGTCTGAAACAATCTCTATCTCTACGATAGGGGTAAGGTCTAGGTATTGTACTCTTCTCAGACCACACGTGTGGAATCATATTGGGTATATTGTTGTTATTGATCTATAGGTTATACTGAGACAATTTTATCATTGCTTCAAAGTTCGCCTTCTTTTGGGATATTTTTATTGGACAAAACAATATTTTCTTAAATGGGTAACATAATTGACAAAGTTTGAATATTCTTGAATTTGACTTCTGAATAATAAGAATGCTAATGTACTTTTTTTATCAATCAATCAATCACCTCTGCATCATATTTTATCATATTAATCAGGTCGATTTTATGAATTCGCTCTCTATATATTTGGCTCTATTCCGAATGTAGTAGCTGCTTTGGTGGGTAAGGGCATGGCTGCATGAAGGCAAAGGGGTTCAATTGAATCTCTTTTGCCAGGAAATTATATTGTGCAAGTATATATCCTAGGATCTATGTCTGCTCTGATGTCCTGTTGAAGTGTGTGATCATTTCATTTAAAAGCTTAAGTGGTTAGAGAGAGCAACATTTTTATTTACTTAATTATATTATGAACAGTTACAGTGAAAAACAGAAGATAAATGATGTATCAAATGTCACAATTTCTTAACTGATAGATTTTGCTGAAATTTCTCAAACAATAAACATGCTGAAACCCTTCTCTAATGTTGTGGTCATCAGAAAGCTTCTTCTGCAAAATACATAGTACAACAATATCTAGCAGCTAGCGGAGGGCAGGCTGCATTAAATTCAATCAATAGCATGTACGCGGTGGGGCAATTGCAGATGGCAATGTCAGACATACAGCAAAGTGGTAACCAGATGAACTCCAAACGGACATGTGAGGACGGAGGATTTGTTCTTTGGCAAAAGAATCCTGATCTGTGGTTCCTAGAATTTGTCGTATCCGATTGCAAGGTCAGTGCTGGTAGTAATGGTACAGTAGCTTGGAGTCACTCTTCCACCAATTCTAATGCTTCAAAAGGTCCTCCAAGACCACTCAGGAGGTTCTTTCAGGTACCCCTTTCGCTTCAGTAGTTCTTTAGGCCTGAGCGACATGATTTTTAAGATTAGTTATATGTATCGACAGTATAATTAGTATAACTTGTATAGATAATAACCATTTTTACTACGTATCATGGAGATTTACATGTAAGCTATGTTGCTCGAGTCCTCCATAAATGCCTCTGCTCCCATGTCGGATCTTCCAAAAGCATTTTTGGAGTATATGAGCAACAAACATTACCTGTAATTACCATGTGAACTGATTGTGTAAAATACCTTTTAGACCGTCGAGGCATAGAGCATAAACTCTATTGTAACATACTTCTTATTTTTGAGTTGCAAGTCACACTCTTTCCTTTATGTGCTTTATGAAATCATCCAACAACTACATGGTTAAGTATACCAGTACTGCTGCCTGCACAAGCTAGAAAGCTTATCAATGTTGATAAATCTCAGATTCCTTCGTTGTCTTATTTATGAACTCGTCTTTGATCAACAGGGACTAGACCCCAGATCAACAGCCAATTTATTTCTGAATGCTGTTTGTATTGGAGAAAAGAAAATCAAGGATGAAGGATGCTTTATACTAAAACTTGAGACTAGCAAAGACATGTTGAAGGCACAAAGCACAGCCAACACAGAAGTTGTTCATCACACCATATGGGGCTACTTCAGCCAACGCTCGGGAGTTCTCATCCAATTCGAGGACACAAAACTAGTAAGATTGAAGTCAGCGAAAGACAACAATGACAGTATTTTTTGGGAAACAAGCATGGAATCAACACTTAAAGATTATAGGTACATCGAAGGTATCAACATAGCACACAGCGGAAGAACTGCAGCAACAATTTATAGATATGGAAAGAACATAGACTATAGAGCAAAAGTTGAGGAAACATGGAAGATTGAAGAGATTGATTTTAACATTAGTGGTTTGTCAATGGACTGTTTTTTGCCTCCTGCTGATGTAAACAAGGAAAATGAACAAGAATGGGATTCTAGAGCCTCTTTAGCTGAAAATAGAACTGTATGCTAATGTGAAAATGTTCTTGTATATAAGATAGATAGGCTGTTAGCTCTTGTTCTTATTTCCTAAATATTGGATATTTTGATCGCAAAAGAGTTCTTCCGTCTCAAAATCCAAGTAATAAGTAGTGAAAGTTCTCAAACTTGGGTTTGATGAATTTAAATAGATCAATTAACTATGATATGCATATAGAATACTTAGATAAAAATAAAAGTAGTACAATATATTTCAAAACTAAGAATGGTAGTGTTCCAATCTATAACTAGATCTAATTCTCCCATCGATGAAAGTTTTATATCCCAATCTTCGGCATATGTTTAACAAGATCTTGTTCATCAGGGCAAATCGATACCCGATTACAACAAAGGTCCGTTGGTGCAAGACAACCACCTTTATTTAGCACGACGACAGTGACATCAGGATTTGTACTTTCTATTATGGTTTGAGCTTTCACGACATCAACTCCGACCAACTCTGGCCATTCACGTTGATTTGAGAATCCAAAATGTTTGCACTGATTTCCAGTACAAGTGCATGATTGACAAGGAGGGTATGGTGTTTTGGATTGGATTATGACCATATATTGGGAAAATATTAGAAAGCCAAGAAGAAAATGTGATATTGTTATCATGATGAATTGTGATGTGCAAATGAAGGGACTTCACATTTTATAGGGCCATAAAACAATGGTGATAGGCTTTTTATGGAAACTTGATACATGCAATGTAATCTGGTCAATAATAATAACAAGGATAGTGATTTTTGGACATACATTTAACTTTCATGTGGCAATACATTTTGAAATAAATATTGAAAATAACTTTTGATACTTGATTTTTAGTCTGCTTTGATGTGTGTTTTATAAAATATACGTAGATGATGATAGTTTAAATAAAAATATGAGAACAACATATAGTTGAAAATGATAGTTAGATGTGTTTTTGACTATTTCTCAGGAGAACAACGATTAAATTGATTTGATTTTGATTTAGAACCTATCCAAATCGACCCGTGAATACCCATATAACAAAAAGATAAAATACATAAATATGACCCTTAACTTGGCTCCATCTGGCAACTATGACCTTTAACTTTGGATGTGCACAAGTAAGAACTTAAACTTGTATAAAATTGAACGAGTAGACACATTCGTCCTACATGACACCCTATATAGCAAATTTTACGTCCTATGTGTATTATGTCATGTAGGACACGTGTGTCTACTTGCTCAATTTTATACAAGTTTAAGTGTCTACTTGTGCACACTCAAATTTGGAGGGCATAGTTGTCCGTTGAAGTCAAGTTAATGGTCATGTTTATGTATTATGTCTAACAAAAAAATAATATTGGGGTATTTTGGTAACAAAAAAATAATTAAGGATTCACATGTATTTTCTTAAAACTACAGGGGCAAAAGTGGACATTTACCAGTTTTCTCTGCCAAACGCCGCATACTCCAAACCCTAGCACTGTCTAAACCCCTATTTAAACAACATTTTCTCCAGTAATTCTTCAATCAATTTGCTTCTCTTCATCCATCGATTCTGCAAAAAATAGTTTCTTCAAACAATTTTCATGTGTGTTTGCTTAATTTGTTTTTTTTTTTTGTGTTTATAGCATCAAATTTACCCTCTTCTTGTACTAATTATGTGAACAAGGAGATAAAGCTGATGCATAAACTGATACGGTTGGCTTACCAGCTCATTGCATTCATATTCTTATTGCCTTCGTGCCAAATGGTCCTACCGAAATCCTCAACTTTTCAATTGTTTTTTTCTCTGAATCTGATTTTTTTTTTGCATAATTCATACTTTTGCAGATGATGATTTACTGTAAGTACTGAATAATCATGTCGATTATATACTCCGCTTATTATCTGATGCTATTTTGTTTCTTTGATTCAGATCTACTGAATGTTAGTTGTTAATGTTTTTCGATTTTTTCATCGTTCGGCAAATGACGATTCACTGTAAATACTGAATAATCATGTCGATTATTTACTCCGCTTATTATCTGATGCCATTTTTTGTAGTTTCAGATCTAATGAATTTAAATTGTTTTTAAATTATCTTTCTGGGTTTTTTGGGAGGCAAATGATGTTTAAACAAAAATCTTATACTACACACTGAAATTTAATGAAGAAAAATTAACTCTCAATTAGTTTACTGATGCCTCTTAATTATTATTTTTCTTAGTTTAATCTGTTTGATAGAAATTAATTTGTTGGCTTAATGATGAGATACAAGCAGACGGGCGGTCTGAACTGATGCCATGTTGATTGTCTGCACAACTTCCGTTAATGGAATTTCTCTGAAAGTTAAATAGTTAATGTTAATTGCAAATTAATTTGGTTTATTTATGTAATTTTTTAGTTTTATCTGGCTGCAATGATGATGTTGCTTAAATTATGTCTGGACATATGATAATCCATGATTAGCTAATTGCAAATTTCTGAGCAGCTTTGTTTCTAAGCACGAATTGTCTTGATCGTGGAATATCATTAACAATTTGTGATAAACATCTTGAATGACATTTCAATTGTTGGAATATATGTTATATATTATCTAATTACGAAAATACTTGGAATATCTGCAAGCAATAGTAAAATTTTGTTCATTCAAAAACATTTGTCAAAATGGTCTGGTGACCCTTATACTTGACTCGGATTGTAAACTAAATCCTTTTACTTTCTAAAGTTTCAACCAGACACTTTAACTCAAACAAAATAGAAATTTTAAACCTTTATGTCAGCCGGTGTTCCTCACTCGATCTGACATGGATGACACATCATATTCACGTAAAAAAAAAAGCCACATCATATCCATCTCATTAATTTAATTGTCACAATTTTATATATTTATTTTATTAAACAAATAATTACTTTAAAAAAATTCCCTTTGTTCTCAAGAATCCTAATCCAAAAGAAAGTTCATCAACATTTGACAGTCCCATTTGAGCTTACAATTTCATCAAAACACCAAAAAGCTTAAATTGATATTAGAAGAAAGCACTCAAACCCTACTACTTTTAATACTAAACTTGACACCAAAAAGCTTGAAATTGAAAGAAAAATTCAAACTTGAAAAAAGAAAGATCAAGAAATATGAAAATTTCAAAGTTGTATCTATGATTTAAAAGAGAGATGAAAATTTATTTTTTATTTTTTTAGAAGTTTTGCTTCTAAAGAGATAAAAAAGAAGCAAGTAGCAGCAGCAAAAATTCTTCTTCAATTTCGTTTTGAGCTTTCAATTTGGAGAAGATTTTTTTTCTTTCGTTTCCAATTATTTTTGTTTTGGATTTTTGATGAATGTGCTGTTTTCATTTGAAAAGTGAGGAGGAATAAGATTTCAAGAAAAAATAATCGATAATAGAGAGGATATGGATATAGCAATTGAGAGATCTACTATTTTCCAAAAAGGTGGGTGGGTGGGTTTGAAGAAGAAAGGGATTTTCTTTTTCTTTTTTTTGCTTTTTTTTTAAAGTAGGTAAATTTATTTTTTCTTTTTATTTAATTTTCTTAACTTTTTAATTCAATTCATGCCCATGTTTCGCGTGTGTAACATGCATTTTTCCAATTCAGCTAAATTAATGCCACCTAAGGCTGGTCAATGGTCAAAGGGACTTAAAATTTTCTGTTTGTTTGAGTTGAAGTGTCTAGTTGAAACTTTGTGAAGTAGAAGGATCCACTTTACAATTCGAGTAAAGTATAAGGGTCTACCAGACCCTTTTGCCAAAACATTTTAATAGATAAATTTATGCTAATTCTAATCTCTATAGCAATTTTATGAGACCATAAAAAACTTTGTATTTCTAATTTGGATTGTAGTAAAGAATTTCTTGATCAAAGGATGTTTATTTAATTAAACTTTGCTAAGTTGGATTTGTAGTGCTCTTGAATCAAACCATTTACTTTCTTTAAAAAAACGATGTACAGTTACAAATCAAGATTTCAAATGATGATTTTGCAAGATGAAATTTGAAAAAAATTTGAAATAGAATTGATAAAGTGACAGGTTTGCATGAGTTTTTATCAAGAAATTGCTTCTGATGATTTTCTTTCAAGCTCCAAATATTAAATATGATATTAAAAAAATGGCAAAAGAGAATGAAATCTTTCGAGCTCCAAATATTAAATATGATATTAAAAAAATGGCGAAAGAGAATGAAATCTTTCGAGCTCCAAGTATAAAATCTGATTTTATTAAATGGTGAAAGAGAAAGAAATGGAAAGAAAGGGGGCTAATTTAGTCGATTTCGATTCAATTGGCAAAATTAGCCCCGTTTCTTCCCATTTCATTCTCTTTCATCATTTTTATATTTGGACATTATTATCATTATATTTGGAGTTTGGGAGGGAGACATTTGAAGCAATTTCTTGAGAACTCTTGTGATTAAATTCGATTCTATATTGTTTTCTTTGAATTTCATTTTGTATTGTTGGATATTTCAAAATAGTATAGTGAACAATTATTATTAAACAAATGAAGTATATTAAAAAAAGTTTCATGGAAACTATCTTTTGGCTTCTTTCCATAGAAAACAACTATACTAGTACTCCCTCCGTCTCATTTTATATGTCATCTTTTTCTATAAATAGTTGAACCACAATACTTGTCATTTTATAAAATTTATGCATAAATTACCATATTTTGTCTATTATATCCTTGATAAAATAGTTAATTAATTTTGTCATTTATTAATAAAGTTGCATCATTTCTTAATACAAGTGCAAAGTAAAAATGTGACATATAAAATGGGACGGAGGAAGTATTAGGGGAGAAGCTATGTGAAAGTAAGGGGTTCTAGTTGGACCCTTCTCACTAACAAAATTAAATTATCTATATAAAATTTAAATTTTTTAAAATGTATATATAATAAAATTTAAATTTATTTGACTTTATCATTTGAATTTGTCTTTATATTTTGAACCTTGTTAATAAAAATGATACAAATTAATATCTTAAGATACTCGTAAAGTTTGACAAACCAAATGTTAAAAAGACCATTTTCCATGCAACTTGGTCAAAGCAGAAAGCTGCTAACACTAGTTGGCATGTTTGGTATTTGTAATTTGTAGCATTTTCCAAAATGGATTGCTTTCATCAGTATATTGTCAAAAATATATTTTATAAGCAATTAAATATTTTAAGTATTATTTTTTAAAATGTAATTTGATTATTTCGGCAAACTGAGTTAAAATAAAGTATTCCGACAACAATAATATATTTGTAGTAAAGTTTGAAAAAAAGAAGTAAAATGCAGATATTATACCTTATTTTTATCTTTATAAATAGAAAGGTTGGTTTGATAACCGATAGACATTTGTGTAGTAGTATTGTTATTTTTTAAATGACATTTTATGCTATATATATCCGTGTTGAACGTCAGAACGAGTATCGTATGAATATTACACAACTATTTTTTTTTACAAATATTTCTATTATATAGAAGAGTGAAGCCCAGGACGACCAAGGGCAAATTCGTGATTATGTTATTATATGCAGGGGTAAAATTGTAATTACGCATAATTGATATTTTAACAAATGATGTTCCTTTTCCTCTCCCTTCCAGATCGTTCTAGATCTCTCTCCTATACTTCCTGATTATGATTAACAATTGATATTTGCTTAGGCCCTAAGAGCCAAAGTGTTATCATCTTCATCATATCTCTTCTTCTCGACTTCTCCTAAAGCTTAAGGGTTATGAGCTAAATTAACTATACAGTTCGAGATTTGAGGAAGATGGCCTAAAACTTCCTCTCCTTTTCAAACCAGAAACATTGGTGGTTGCTAAAACAGAATAGCCTTCCGTTT